>NQII01006808.1:2485-92136 GCA_002778355.1 Clitarchus hookeri | reverse complement strand
TCATAAGCCCCCGGATGGCCGTGCTGTAGAGAATTTGTGCGATTCTTGTTTAACCTAATATTTCATTTATCGGTTTTTTATACTAAAATCAGCTCTTTATTATTTGATTTTTCATAACGTATGACTTTAATTTGTGCTAACCTTCTCGTACAGATTCCTTTTGCTTTTGAAATCTGTATAAGAGATTACTCATAGTGCGTTCTAACGTGTTTAATATTTTTCAAATTTATTTCAGGTTTGCTTAAAATTTTATTTACTGTATTTTACGTTGTATGTTGCGGTAGTTTTTGTGTGCAGTCATGAGTTCTAGCAAGGTGAATAAAAGAGAAGTCACCAACGCCAACAGGACATCATTAACCTCACCGAATCGTTGTATTCACTAATTAGCTGAGGGGAAATGAAACCCTGCAACGTCGCGGAAAGAGTGGCAGAAATGTTGAAACTCTCCAAATCTACAGTGCTAAGGTATGTTAAAATATCTGTAGTATTAACCATTGCGTTTGCAAGTTGTGTGTGTTAAGATCAATTACGTTGGCCCACGAAATGTGTTTACAAGAACATAAAGAAAATTTGTTAATAACTTGATAACATCGTCGAACGTTGTCTACGTGTATTTTTAACGTTTTATTTTGGTAATTATTAAGTTTATAGGGTTTCCTGTAAAAATAAAAATAATTCATTGAAAATCTTATATTTCCACTCTGCTAATGATGCAGAACACGAATATACGAGGGGCATTAACGTCCGACTAATTTCGTAATATGTGCCCACCTAACCTAACAGAACCTAACCCCACGATGAGTGAATCACTATTTTACATTTTTTAACTAACCTAGGATTGTAGGGTTATATAGTAACCAATACCTGCCACCTATTAAACTAACCTAAACTAACACACGGCAGAGCATATCACATTGTCACACATCATTTGTAAACAAACCCTTGTATGTTTTTGGTATCAGTAACTGTAGTTGACCCAGTAACTGAATTATGGTCCTTTTTAAATTATGCAAATTAGGTTGGCTATGTAGCACTGAAAGTGAAAAATATGACACTGATAATTTACAATAACTAAAAGACAATGGCTGTAGAACAGTGGTGTTGGGGAAATGCATTAATACACAATTGTTTTCTTAAAAGATTATGACTGCGATTTCATCGATTACGATGTCCTCTCATGTTTAGTGAAGTGATACAGATATGTTTAATAGTAGGGGAAGTTCCAGTTATATCGACTGTAATCTATTTAGTGACGTATAACAATGGCAATTAATGCCGCAATGTAACTTATAAATACAAAACAAGCTCCTTCTTCAGAATCTTAAAATGCACCATCTCTCCATAACCTATATAAAATTAATTGACTATAACAAACTCACTATAGAGGCAATTTTCCTTACCATTGTCAGTTGTCTTTATAATAAATTTCCACTGTATATATTGGGTTGTTTATGAAGAATCCCTCGCAGGGGTACACAAATTCCAACACAAAGTAGTTTTTATTTTTAATTACACATTGTAATACCACCTTTTGGTTAGGTGATTCATACACTCACATTTGAGTCTATATAACCCTACAATCCTAGGTTAGTGTAAAACCCAACAATCCTAGGTTAGTTTAAAAATGTAAAATAGTGATTCACCCATCGTGGGGATAGGTTCTGTTAGGTTAGGTGGGCACATGTTACGAAATTAGTCGGACGTTAATGCCCGTCGTATATTCGTGTTCTGCATCATTAGTGGAGTGGAAATATACCATTTTCCGTGAAATTATTGTTATTTTTTTTACAGAAAAGCCCCCTAAACTTAATAATTACCCAAATAAAACGTTAAAAAGACACGTAGACAACGTTCGACGATGTTATCAAGTTATTAACAAATTTTCTTTATGTTCTTGTAAACACATTTCGTAGGCCAACATAATTGACCTTAGCACACACAACTTGCAAACGCAATGGTTAATACTACATATATTTTAACATACCTTAGAACTGTGGATCTGAAGCGTTTCAACATTTCTGCCGCTCTTTCCGCGACGTTGCAGGGTTTCATTTCCCCTCGCCTAATTAGGGAATACAACGATTCGGTGAGGTTAATGATGTCCTGTTGGCGTTGGTGACTTATCTTTTATTCACCTTGCTAGAACTCATGACTGCACACAAAAACTACCGCAACATATAACGTAAAATACAATAAATAAAATTTTAAGCAAACCTGAAATAAATTTAAAAAATATTAAACACGTGAGAACGCACTACGAGTAATCTCTTATACAGGTATCAGAAACGAAAGAAATCGGCACAACGAGAAATAATAAAGAGAGGATATTAGAAAAAAAAAACCAATAAACGAATTATTATAGGTTAAACAAGATAATCGCACAAATTCTCTGCAACGTGTGTCAACCACATCTCGCCAACAACACACGGAACGAAGGTTTGTAAACAAATGGCCGCTCTACTTTCACCTTGAGCGTGATCTTGTGAGTATGCAAGAAACATTGAAATCAAAGTACGTTAGCATCACGTCACTAATAATCGGCATAATAAGATACAAGTCTTTTCGAAGCCCATTTGTAAGCGATAAATTAACAATTACGTTAAAACTTTGGAACTATTTCCTCTCTTTGTGCTGGCAACCTAACGGCATAACTGTATCCGCGCTCACCGCTGTTTGTAATGTTATATGTATGAAGCTAACGGCTAGGGTGTTTTTTCAAAGGTTGATTTTCAAAAGTTTCTTCCAGTCGTGAACCGACTATAGGCATTACCAACACGCCTATTTTCTCCCCGTTTTAATTCACATTAATTACAAATTATACATTATAATTTATAAATAAAGTACACTAAAACTTCAATTAAACGAAAAATAAGGTACTTTTTTTTACAAAAAAGCATAAAAAGCTTGCGGTGCATCATTTATTTAGGAAAAAACCAAATATGTTTTACATGGGGTGATTTTTCAAGGGTTTTTTTGAAAAAGTGTGAAGAAACCGCAAATAGATTATTTAAGCTGTTCACGGTAAAGTAAGCGCTTTTGAAATCAACTTTTGAAAAAAATCACTATCCGTTACTGCGTGAATTTCAACGAACACACTTACTGGCATGCCTCCTGTAAAGTTGGCGGCGAGGTAAGGAAAATAGTTCCATGTAACGACGTCGTATTTGAAGTGACACTTTTAAAATTATTGACAGTAAATATATAGAATTTAGTTTCTGTTAGTTATATGCGCGGAAGGGTAAGAATTTTTTTTATTAGTAACATGTTTACATTACTAACGATTTCACATTTACGCTTAACTAACGGGTGAATAAAGTTATAATGAGGTCTTTGGCAATGTAAATTTACATGTGGCAGAAGGATACAAAATAGTGCAGTAAAATAGAGCCTAAACAGTGCTTTCAAAAGTACTCACTTTACCGTGAACAGCCTTTCAACAATGAACATACACCTTATCGTTACTGGCATATTCATAACTACAAATTTAATTCGGCAAAAAAGTTTACATTAGTATCAGCATTTTTAAAAACTTTCTTTGTTAGTTACTAAGAAAACTGCTAGTTAATCTAATAACTATTGTGGTAGTTACATTTCTTTTGCATGCCTAATATCAGATGTTAAATGTTAATTCTTGGTAGTTTTAAACCCATAATGCCACCTGCTTTTAAGCATATAGTTATGTTATTTCATGTCAAGCTTATACTACGACAGTGCTTTAAATTTCCTAAAATATTAATTCAAAGGGATGTTAAAGAAATTGAACACATGGAAGAGGGAATACTGCAAAAAATGTATATTGGTACGTTATATTTTTGACGTCCTAAAAAGTGCGTTTTTATGAAAAGCAGAAGTTTCACATATTACTTCTGTATTTGTAGGAATAATAATTTACGTTATACGTATATGCAACAAACAAATTGTTTACAATTTAACACATGACAACATGGAATTTTCTCTGTGTAATTTCGTGGCGTATTCTATCACAAAACACTATATTGATAACTCCGTTGTAGGTGGTGAGTAGAATGATTATGCCGATTTTGGGACAAATGGCTGGGGGTTCGGAGTGTCGGAGCTGTTTATGCTCAATTATTACGGTAATTTTTCTTATTTTCTAATGTTGTTATTAATTTCGCATATTTGGAGCCTATTGGGACACTAGCTAACGGGAAGAAATGTCAAATCACGATGTTTCTCGTGCAGGGCTGCGGGGTACTCGAAGTCGACCTCTAGAATATAGCCAGCATCAGCATCATTCGGCACAGACATTACATCGATGTTGGGTTGACCCACCTGAAGTTGTGTACTGGCAACGGTAGTGACATGGCCCAGCCATACATGTTTATGGCATCCAGATATTGCAGGAAGATGGAAGGCTTGGTGGGATGGTATGATTCTGGCGCATAGGTGCTGTTCGCCACCGCATGTCGCTTCACGCACTGGGCCACGCCACCGCGAATTCCCTTCTCAATAATCATATGCATATCGTAATTGGTTAGAAGCTCTAGGGTTACCCCCGTTGTTTTAACATTGCGTCGAATGTGAACCCCAGGGCGCTGACATAGAATGCACAAACGAGCTTGTATGTTGACATACACAAATTTCTGAATTTTTCAAGTATATCTAAGAGAACAGACATTTCTGTCTTCAAGTACAATTCTGAATACTTTCCCAGATTTGCACATTTGAACGTTTCCCATACTTCCTGGGCGTGGGAGTATTCTGCGTCGCTAATACCAGATCCCATCAATATGTTATGGAATCCTCTTCCGGAGGCAGGTACTGCTCGTCCAGCTTCTCCCAACTGTGGACATAATTATATGGAAACACGCCTTTGCGGGTGACGAGAGGCAGTTGGCCGGCACTGAAGAACTTTGAGGTGTTTATAAATTTATTCTGTGGTAAAAACTCGGCCAGGGACGGCAGACTTCGGGCCATGTGCCGGAAAGTATCAGCAAACTGGATAGGAAATCGGTTTCCCAACTGCTTTGAAAATGTGATACATTTTTTGCTCGTTTGTGTAATGATAAAAAGATTTTTCGTGTCGTTACCCAGCTGTCTTACGATACATTTCTTGACTTAGCTCAGTTTATGGACAAAAACGGTGAGTTTCATCGGTCCTCGGCTCAGCGAATCGCAGCTGGTACAAGCGGGCCCGATGTACCGCCCGGTGAAGTGGTCGTGGTCTCTCACCTTATAGTTGTCATGCGTGAATGGGGCACCGTATCGCTCTAGTATAGCTGGTCTTTTCTGATACGGGGAGTGGCCCCATTGGCTTTGAATTGGCGTAAATATCTTTTACCTTTTAACCAATATCTGCAATTGCCTTCATGAACTTTTTCTCTGCATCCTCCCCCATGTATATGATAGGGTCCTGACTAAGCGTGGATGATAAAACTGCAGGTATGGCGTCATTGTCCACGTGAACGTAAATGCAGAAGCTGTATGCCTCGCGCGTGCTTGTGGTATACGAACGTGTATGAGTGGCTGGGTTCCGGTTCGCAGGTGTGAATCGGTTTCAGAATGGCTTCAAAATCTGTGTAGATGACGATGGGTAGTTTATCAATGTGGTCATAGTTATTAAATTTGAACACTGGTGGCCTACTTTCCTTCCCCGTGTGTGTCATCTCGATTCTGGCTGGGGAATTTTCCTTGTAATATTTTTTGTGTTGTTCCAGGCACTGCTGTCCCGACAGTCCTGTAATTCACGGCAAATCATGATAATATGTGAAACAGTGCTTGCATATATGGATATTGTGGCCATGGGCTGTCAACTGTGAAGTCTCCAAACGCTCAAAATTCTTTATGTAGCTATATAGGGCATTCCCATCTTCGGTGGTGAGGAGGAGGAGGAGGTCGAAATGGTCTGACTTCTCTTTTTTTGCCAGACGTACGAGTTAAACCTTCTCGTTCTCGTTCAGGGCGTAAATGTTCGCGGATACTGCGGAATTATTATTTTTTTTATCAAAAACTTGTATTTGGTGCAATGTTGTAGGTAACTCTAGCTCTGAAAAATCGAATTTTGTTTCCAGTTCGTGATAGCGGTTGTCGACTCGTTCATGGTGCCAGAATTGCCAATTTCAAGCACATTTGGTCGTTTGTGTTTTGCGATACTCGAAGAGGGTCCAGCTTGTTTATGCGGAGCTGTATGAGGTTGATTGACGACAGTGTCCACCCGGAACCACACTCTTTGTATTGCGTCTCTTCAGTACATATGTTTTCTAAGCTATTTTGCATGGCACCCTCAATATCCCTGATTACATGGATTGGTATATTTGTTGTCTTGAATGCTCTTCTGTCTGTACCTTCATCGAACGGAGCCGGTTTTGTATGATCGCACTCAAGCCAAATGTTAAATTTTATTGCACCATTTTCTCTTATTTCGTCTGTCAGCTGGTCAATTACATTTTGCTTAATGTTGGTCAAATAATTACAAATATCTTTTGCGGTGTCACTTGCGTTTTCGGTTACGTGCGTCTTCAAATTGGCCCTGAATGCCGTTTCTGCCTCGACGAACCCGTGAGTGGTTGGCTGGCCAGTGCCAACTAGGATTCATGGTCGCGAAGATCGAGCAGGGGCCTGAATATGTAAAGCTGCGGGCTAATGGGGAGCCAAGTCGAATCGCATGCGTTTGGCAGGAGTAGGGGCTGGTCCACTGCACTTCGCCATATGCTACCTCAATTTATCCACTCACGACAGTTCTTTGCTGCATTCTTCGCATGCATATGAGTGTTTGTCGGGGTTAATGGGGCAGATAGTTTCGTGTCGTTGCGCGTAGCTTGTATGCGTAAATGAAGCATTACAGAATTTACAATTCAAAGTTGCTATCTGCCTGATATCGCCTTTAGAGCTGCGAAGGTGTTTATGAATATCATCCTTGCGGCTTACCTATACCCCACATTTCTCACAAATCTGAGAATCGGCCGTAACGGGATTGTGTACGGAACTGGCCTCGTGTCGGAGCCCATTTCGACGGAGAGTAAAGTGCTTACCTCAAAACCCGCAGGAAAACAAAACTGGAGGTGACGTCATCATTCCTACCCCAGCAGGTGTTGGAACGACGGGTGTAGGTGTTTTAACGACGGATGCAGGTGTTGGAGCGACGGATAAAACACGACGGTCGGCCATGGTTCGCCTCACGCACGTGAAGAACCCACGTAGCAACCTGCAACATGGACACATCTACATTAGTTTTTTTGAGTAATACACATAATTTTCAGTTACGCGCAGTGTCAGTCCTAGCCAGAGAACAATTTATTTGAAATTTTCTAGTTAACATAATTTGATTTTAAAAAGTTATATTTACTAAGCCCTCAATATAATTCAGTAAATGCCACCCTCATATCTCTTTAATGTATTTATATGTTTTTAATCCCATATAATATACCCTTATTTTTTTACAAATACATAATCGGTATTGCTTGAAAGATAGTGGAGACAATGAAATGAACGGTTCCGATGAGTGACCTGACGAAGGTAAAGAGAAAACCAGCAAGCTAAGATTAGCAAGCAAATCCTGGACGTTCCGGGAATCGAACCGTCACTCGTCATAGCGACTAGCCGCCACACTACGCCGGTGTCTCACCGCGGTCGCAAGGAGCTCTTATCTCCCTATCGCTAGTCCTGCGCGTGACGAACAAAGGTGGTATGTGATGACAGAAAATTAAAGCAGCTCAGTGAAATTAAATGAATCTGTACTCATCGACTGAACTGGCGAAATTAGCTGCGACGGGAAGAGGACTCGTCAGCAGTTCGACAGCAATTCGAGTCCACGGGTTTGACGACTGGAAAAAAAAAAAGAAAAAAAAAGGAACAATACGAATTTAAAAATCTGAAAGGTAAAGGACAAACATCGCTGTAAGTACTCGTGTACATTTTTTAATTACCTGCAAACGAAACATGCAGTACGAAACGGGAGCTCGTCGAAGACAGCTCGTCGTGAAGCCGAGCGGGTCACGTCAAAACGGTAGCTCTGCGCTGGGCGAAAACACAGGTGGCGACATCTGTAAACTGAATATAAAACATTATAGGGTACCCTATTTAATTAGGTGTTTTGGCATACACCCCCACCGCGAATCGAGCGTGGCTCACCTAAGTATGAGGCGAGCAAGCAGCCTACTGTCTTGTGGTAAAGAGTGCAGGAAGCGAAATTTTTCAAATGTTTGAAGGGGAAACGATGCGTGTTTGTTTTTTTCAGCGCATGCAAACGTGCTGATAGGGGTCGTGCTCCTGAGGACGGGCCAGCCGGCCGCGCGTCCGGGCTCCTGTAGCTGTAATATCGGACGGCAGACCTTCCAAGACCTCCGGTACCACACCAATAAGTCTTGCAATGAGAAAGATTCGTTGGGGACCGATATTTCTGTAAAGCCTAAAGGGGCTCGCCTACCTTCAATTATTTCTGACACTCTAAAGCATGTTGGTGAACTATAGCCATGCAGGTTTAAACTTGTATACTTATGTTTGGTAACAAATGCACGACACACATTTACCATGCGTATTTTGAATTACATCGTTTTAATGTGGGATGCGATGGAAATCAAACGGCTGAAAGTAAGTTTTATTTGTAAAGAAAGCTGTAAGCTTAGCGTGTCTGTATTTATTTTAACGTGAGCACGATATTTATGACTGTCTTTACATTTAATCTGAAATTATCGTATGAGATTGCAGCACCCCTAATAAAGGAGCGTTTATGCTAGATGCAACTTGCACACAGAAAAATAAAACTATTTTAAATTTTCTTTAGCGTAATGTTTTCAGAAACGTAAAAAAGGGTGACTTTATACAAGAAACATATTTTCCTAATACTTAAGAGAAACGAAGACTTTTTGTTACGCTCGTCAAAACAATTTACCTGACGTGATAGGAAGTA
This sequence comes from Clitarchus hookeri, assembly GCA_002778355.1. NCBI lineage: Eukaryota > Metazoa > Arthropoda > Insecta > Phasmatodea > Phasmatidae > Clitarchus > Clitarchus hookeri. The sequence goes on along the minus strand of NQII01006808.1, from coordinate 83,267 downwards.
ATTAAATCTTTTTTACGTTAAGCAAGTATTTCGACAATTGAGCCGAGTTGAGGCGAGAACGTTTCTCCGTTAACGAATCATTTTAAAAATCAATACGTATTTCCTAGCACCATTATTAAATATAAATGCATAAATTATTATTACTGAACAGGGCGCACGATGCATGTGAGCTGTGGTTGGCGCCCTTTGTGCGAGCGCCCGCCTGGCTGTGAGTGCCTAGTCAGCACTCTCTGTTCTCCTGACCTGCATTACGTGCCCGTACACTGCAGCTACACGTACATTCACTCTTACGAATACCGACGGAAGAAATGTAGTTATACATATATTTTGAAAGAAATAACTGGATCAACAATTCATCACCCGTAACATAAAAATGTTTTGGTCAAGAAGTTAATTTATAATACTCGAATGAAAGCATTGATTTTAACAGTCGTGTTAAATAAACTAGATCCGCTAATGAAATCATTCGAAAAGAAAATTAAGTCCTAAAAAATGTTGCAACATTATGTAAGGTACTTATGTCCGAACTGAAGGAAAGTTGATGGGCGCAAAATATCGCTGAACACTGGAGAAGGCCTGGAAACACACGAAGCTAATTCACAAGACAGAATGGTAGGGAACAGTCTCGTTTCCAGTTTATATTGTTTACCAGTACAATACTGATGTATTCTTCCATGGATGAGGTGGATGTGTTAATTCTCCTCTCCGCGTATTTTCGTTCACGAAAAGAAGATATGCCGAAATCATGTTTTTTAATTAAATTAGTTTTGTTTCGTGCAAAAAATAAAAACCTAACAAATCAATTACTCGATGGTTTCCTTCATTAAGTAAATTTTGTAATTTTTCCAATATACTGTTTTTGTAAAAAATTTTATTTTTTTCGATAAATCGCAATACCCTCCACTAATGATGGAAGGCATCTCCTGTAGGCGTGTCAATGCAAGCGATGAAAGGTGGGGATTGTTGTAACTCTCGCACTTTTTCAGATTTCTCAGTACTCTTCGCGAGACTTACCATGTATTGTAAATTATGGGAACTGACGACTGTAAACTATCTGAAATTATTTGAGTCAGATGAAATGATAATCATCTGTCTCTCACAACATGATCTTGGAAATTGCTTGTACCTCACTGCGAGTGTACACTATGTTACGCTTATGGGAGAAATGTAGAAAGAGAAAGGGTAAATTTATTTTCTGTCTCTCACGACGTGACCTTGAGAATTTTATACACCTCAGAGAGTATGAGACTAGTTTTTATCGGTACCCCTTACCCCTCCACTCGTTAATTTCTCATCCAATTCCTGCTCTCCGATTTTTGGCGACGAATAGGAAATTGGCGTGTGGGAAGTGCAAAGTGCAATTCCCTTCGTAGCCAATGGGAGATCGGTGGGTGGGGAGAGTGCAAAGTGTAATTCCCTTCGTGGCCAATGGGAATAGGATTTGGTGAGGCTAGGTAGGCGTGTCTTAAAATAGTCCCATTCCCCCTCAAAATGCTGTAGACAGAATTACATATTGCCTGACTGCCGGTACACAGTCCAAAGATAAGCCCTGCTAGAATTTTTGACTTGGTACAGACTACCTAAAGAGTGCAGAGCCATTATAAACGGAATATTCAATATTAATGAGTTAAAAAATTAATTTTCAATAAATAAAATTACAACAAAAGGAAAACAAAGTACGTGAAACTGATATATATTCCACAACTTTGGATGTACACGTATTTTTGTTTTCAATAATTTATTTTTACCAGACACAGTTCCATTAGAAGTAAAATTCGCGATAATGGGTTTGATCTGTGTAGCGTCCAGTCAAAGTTGAGAATTTTTTTCTCAGGTGTTAAATGTGCATTTTATTAAAAATATTTTGTAATCGATGTTAACATATTGTGATAAAAGAATACGTTCGTTATCAAAGTCACAGACGAGACAGAAGAAAATAGGTTTTTTTTTTTCATTAAAGTAATTAACGCCTTCATTTTTTTCCTCGGGTTTTAGTGAGAAATGTATGCATTGGAATTTCAATGGAGAGCCAAAAAAAAAGGTTTAGGCGTGCCTATGCAAATAACAGAGGTATGGAATCAATCAGAGTAATGTGATGTGGTCGACAGAACCTACATAAGAAAACAAGCGTCCGTCGAAGTTGCCAGATTGGTTACTGCTGCTGCAATGGCAAGTTATCAAGATTCAAGTGAGTTTGAACGTGGTTTTATAGTCGGCGAGCGAGAAATGGGAAATAGCATCTCTGAGATAGCGATAAAATTTGCATTCTCGCGTACGACCATTTCACGAGTGTACCGTGAATATCGGGAATCCGGTAAAACATCAAATCTTCGACATGCTGCGGACGGAAAAAGATCCTGAAAGATTGGGACAAACGACGACTGACGAGAATCATTAAACGTGACAGACGTGCAACCCTTTCTCAAATTGGCACAGATTTCAATGCCGGGGCATCAACAAGTGCCAGCGCGTGAACTATTCAAAGCACCATCATTGATATGGGCTTTCGGAGCCGAAGGCCCACCCGTGTATCGTTGTTGACTGCACGGCACAAAGCTTTACGTCTCGCCTGGGCCCGCCAACGCCGCCATTGGACTGTTGATGACTGGAAACACGTTGCCTGGTCTGACACGTCTCGTTTCCAATTGTATCGGGCGGATGGACGTGTACGGGTATGGAGACATCCTCATGAATCCATAGACCCTACATGTCAACAGGAAACTATTCAAGCTGGTGGAGGTTCTGTCATGGTATGGGGCTCGTGCAGTTGGCATGAAATGGGACGTCTAGATATGACTCTTACAGGTGACAGATACGCAAGCATCCTTTCCGATCACCTGCACCCACTCATGTTCATTGTTCATTCCGACGGACGTGGACAATTCCAGCAGGACAATGCGACACCCCACATGTCGAGAGTTGCTACCAAGTGGCTCCAGGAACACTCTTCTGACTTTACACACTTCCATTGGCCACCTAAATCACCATACATTAACATTATTGAGAATAATTGGGATGCCTTGCAACGTGCTGTTCAGAAGAGATCTCCACCACCTCGTACTCCTAGGGATTTGTGGACTTCCCTGCAGGATTCATGGTGTGAATTGCCTCCTGTATACCTTCAACATTAGTCGAGTCCATACCACGTCGTCTTGCGGCACTTCTGCGAGCTCGCGGGGGCTTTACACGATATAAGGCAGGTGACCAGTTTTTTTGGCTCTTCAGTGTATGGTGATGAAAGTATACTTTGTCCAAGGCTGTAAGTTTAAAATATGCTTTTACGTCACAACGACCACTGAATAAAATTATCTATGAAATCTTAACTTTTTTCCCCATATTTTTTTAATATTTTAAACTTTTTGAGATAAAACAAAAAAAAAATCTAAATATCTACTTTTTTTTTATTTAACAACNTAAAATATGCTTTTACGTCACAACGACCACTGAATAAAATTATCTATGAAATCTTAACTTTTTTCCCCATATTTTTTAAATATTTTAAACTTTTTGAGATAAAACAAAAAAAAATCTAAATATCTACTTTTTTTTTATTTAACAAACATACTTTTAGAAATTCACCGTGTATGTTTTCTGTGGCTAGTGAATTAGCACATATATATTTAGCAGATTATGGATGGAAGGTGGAGAGACTTCTAAACATCATATTTTCCCTGTGCACTGGCTTTAATTTTGTTTTAAAGAGATTAGGTTTTATAAGGAATAAAGGTGTTAGGAATATGTGTGGCGAGTGTTTTAGTTTTCATCCATTCTTATGATCTGTGTTTTTTTTTTTTTTTTTTTTTCATAAATCAGTATGGTAAAATGTATATTTTTTATCCATCAGTATGTTCTGTCTATTTTTTTTCATCAGTCAGTATGGTAACAGATATATTTTTTCATCAGTTTGATAACGTGTATATTTTTCGTAAGTGTCAACTCTGCACCCTTCTGTCAGTGTGCCCTTGTGTGTATTCTCGAATGGGCTAAAGAAAAAAGTGTGTTTCTTTCTTCTTTTTTTTCAACACATTAGTTTGCATGATAAAATAAATACGCATTCATGAATTATTTTTGCAACTTATTAAAGTTTTACATAATAAATTAATAAACAATCGATCTCTGTTGGAATGATAAATTTAACGTAGCTAGCGTGAAGCCACCGCTGCAGCCGAGCTGCTCGCCTCATTTTCCATGCTCTAGGTGGTCCGCGCGCGCCTGCCCGCGGCAGCCTGCGTGTTCAACATGAAGAACAAAGTGCAGCTTATGCCCAGCCGCCTACTCGTGAATACGGCACGTGGTGCCCTCCGGCTGTCTCTGCCGCTGCTACACGGTACGTCTAAATATAATTTTCGAGGCCACCTTCATTTGCAGAGTGTTTTACCCATAATCCTTCATTTATTTTTAAAATAAATAATTACATTCATACACGTAAAATATAAACGCTATTTTAGTAATAGCTAGAGTATCATTAAATATTTTAATTTTTTCCTTTAAATTATAACAAAACTGATAAACTAAATATTTTTTTCCTTTAACAACAGTGTTTTTATAACTTACTTACTTGAGCAAAATACAACAAAAGATATAAAAAAATATTTTTTTTAATACATTTATTAATGCACACATTACAATTTTTTTTTTTCTGCATAGCAAAATAAATACAAGGAATAGTTTTTTGTTTTAACTAGTTTCTTCTAAGTCTTGCGTGGCACTATACACATAATATTTTTTTAATGTACCATCGGTTATCATAGCACAGAAATAGTTTTTATTTTTGCACTCCTGAAGTTTTGTAGCGTTCGTATCGACGAGCTGTCGAAACGGTGGGCAGCAGTAAGNCGCGCGCAGCACTACGTTGTCACGTAAAATCTTCGCCCGTAAAACCGACTTTACAGGCAACCATTTTTTTTAGTAATAGCTAGAGTATCATTAAATATTTTAATTTTTTCCTTTAAATTATAACAAAACTGATAAACTAAATATTTTTTTCCTTTAACAACAGTGTTTTTATAACTTACTTACTTGAGCAAAATACAACTAAAGATATAAAAAAATATTTTTTTTTAATACATTTATTAATGCACACATTACAATATTATTTTTCTGCATAGCAAAATAAATACAAGGAATAGTTTTTTTTAACTAGTTTCTTCTGAGTCATGCGTGGCACTATACACATAATATTTTTTTAATGTGCCATCGGTTATCATAGCACAGAAATAGTTTTTATTTTTGCACTCCTGAAGTTTTGTGGCGTACGTATCGACGAGCTGTCGAAACGGTGGGCAGCAGTAATGCTTGTGAAGGTCTACGACGTTCATTCTGATGGGGCAGGTATTGTGAATCGCCGACTCTTAGCGTTTTCCAATTACATGCGCAGGATACTCGCAAGTTATGGCTTCCTCCAATACGTTAGGAATTCTATCAGAATATTTCCCTCGTCCCACCTTAGTCCGTGCGTTTCGTACGTCTGTAGGCGGTACGCCTGCTGCGTGGTGCGGTCGAGGTGCTGCAATACACGGCAGTAAAAAAGTGAAAACTTTAGTTTTATCGTCTTCGTCACTGCACAAGATGGCAATCTGCTTGATGGTGTACGAGTCCAACGAGAGGAAACCTCGGATGTTGCAAAACATTTTTTTTACTAGGTATTGTTTTTGTTATATGAAAAATTTAAATTACCATGCACACCGAGTCAACATTTTTTCAAATGGCATCTCAAACACTATTGAGTTCCATCCACATCAGGCACTTGTGTTCTGGGTTTGTTTCCTCACCGGGTAGTGCTTGCCAGTAAATTTCTTGAAAGGGAACGTCTTCCACAGGTACAGCTTGCTAGTAGATAACTTTCACGAGGGCGTCTTCCACGGAGAGGGCGTCTTCCACGAGCACGGATGTCGTAAGGGCTGCTCGGCGGGCCTTGCACCAGCCCCTGCGATGTGGCGTTTCGGGAACCTAGGTGGTGTAGCCTTCGAAACACTCCTTGCATGGGAGACAGTCCCGTATGCCTTTGTCCTGCTGAAGGTAGTTCGGCAAATACTTCAATACAGTAGAAATTTCGTTTGGTACGTAGACCAGGAGAAATTCTTTCGGCAGGTAAGGCAACTCGTCCAGCTTGTTTAAAGCACTAAGCTATCGCACCCTTCCAAATGCTAAAATAGCTTAAATGATTTTATGGCCGCTCGGACAACACGCGTACATATTAATGCGTTCCTGAGGGGCTAGTAGTGCATCTTATAAAGAGTTTTAGGGGGTGGGGAACAGTCAGCGCTTGCGACTAAAGTAGGTCGCTGATTGGTCGGAACGAAGGTTTTCGAAAACGAACGATAAATCGGCCCATGAGAACAGGGGTTTTGGTGAAGGGGGTGGGGAAATTAGTCATTGAGAAACATGGATGACAGGCGGTTGAATCGAGAAATTAACGCCACCTATGTGTTTAAAATGGAATCCAACATGGAGGGCACCGACAGCACAACCTATACTTTCAAAACATAAACAAATATGGCTGCCGCCTGATGGTGATATCGATTATTAATACACTACGGCCACCTAGGTGATGAAAACAAATGAAATTCACGTTAGCGTCCTTCAGCAATGTATAAATAAATGACAAATGAAAGACAATATGGCGTCCTCCAGCAATGTGTAAACAAATAACAAACTAAAAAACCAAATGGCCGCATCCGATGGAATCAGTTTAGGTGATGTCTGGTAGAGGTGAGTGGTTCAGTCGTCTGCTGGGCGTAGTGCCAGGGAGAGCTCCCGAAATTTAAATTTTTGAAAATAAATCTTTATTAATAAATTTTTCTATAATTTTTTTAATAATTTTTAAATACATTTTATAAGTATTTTGGGATTTCTTTTGGGATTTTTTATTATTTTTTTGGATTTTGAGGTCAAAGGTCACTGGGATTAAGGTCAAAGGTCAAGGTCACCGACATCCAACATGGTGGACGTGATGGTTGCCGGCCGACCGGAATGACAGCATGAACAGCTCCGACGCTCCGAGCCCTCAGCCCCATGTCCCAAATTCGGCACAATCATTCTACTGTGATGTAGTTGTACTGAATCCTTTTTTTTTTGTTACCTATGGGGGGTTTAACAGTTTATTAGTGCGTATATGCATCTATAACGGTATCAGTATATGCTTATATGCATATATAACAGTATCAGTATATGAACCTAAATACAGTAAACTCTCCCTAATCCGGCGTTCTCTAATCCGTCGCTCTCTCTTATCCGGCGGTCCCCGGGAGGANAGATTATTAATACACTACGGCCACCTAGGTGATGAAAACAAATTAAATGCACGTTAGCGTCCTTCAGTAATGTATAAATAAATGACAAACGAAAGACAATATGGCGTCCTCCAGCAATGTATAAACAAATAACAAACTAAAAAACCAAATGGCCGCATCCGATGGAATCAGTTTAGGTGATGTCTGGTAGAGGTGAGTGGTTCAGTCGTCTGCTGGGCGTAGTGCCAGGGAGAGCTCCCGAAATTTTAATTTTTGAAAATAAATCTTTATTAATAAATTTTTCTATAATTTTTTTAATAATTTTTAAATGCATTTTATAAGTATTTTGGGATTTATTTTAGGATTTTTTATTATTTTTTTGGATTTTGAGGTCAAAGGTCACTGGGATTAAGGTCAAAGGTCAAGGTCACCGACATCCAACATGGTGGACGTGATGGTTGCCGGCCGACCGGAATGACAGCATGAACAGCTCCGACGCTCCGAGCCCTCAGCCCCATGTCCCAAATTCGGCATAATCATTCTACTGTGATGTAGTTGGACTGAATCCTTTTTTTTTTTTGTTACCTATGGGGGGTTTAACAGTTTATTAGTGTGTATATGCATCTATAACGGTATCAGTATATGCTTATATGCATATATAACAGTATCAGTATATGAACCTAAATACTTACATGCATATACGTATATGGACTTATATGCATTTACGTATATAGACTTATATGCATATACGTATATGAATTTATGCATATACATAGTACTAGACAAAAGTAATAGGCAAACTTGTAATTTCATCTAAATATAAAATTACGCCACGAAAACTCATAAATTGGCAATGTCATCAAAAAGACATACAATAAATACAAACAATACATATGACGTCCAAACAACGGTTATAAAACACATAGTTGGCGGGAAAATTAGAAATGATAATAATCTGAAGAGGAAGTATCACTATGCTGCAATCGTTGAGAGTGCATGCACATGTCCAAGTGTAGCCGTTACTGAGACAAAGTTTTAAAGTATCGGCAATCTCTTCAGTGAAAACGCCGGGAGAACAGCGAGCGAACGCAGTTTCAGCTGTTACATAAACAGGGCGAATTGCGGGTAGACCACTACAGTCACCGAATATGATGGTTTTGTGGTATAAAAAGTTGTAATAAAACTCTTCGCGGATATTGCATCACGCGTGAATGAAAATATAACGGGCAGGAAAACAGTGACTTCAAAGCGATACGATCGAAAAACAATTCGAGAATCGCTCAGAAAACGGGTGAAAACATATTTATATGTAATTTACTGTTTGTCTGAAGAAATAGATCGACCCATTGGGGACAGCACAGCAAGAAGAAAGCTGGGAGCGGCCGGTCAGAAGGTTTTTAGGCCAGAAAAAAAGTAAAACATTCCTGAACAAAAAAAGAAAATATAAGTCGCGGCTCTAATGGGTCATCAAACACCAACAACTCACAGAAAAAGATGACTAGGTAAATGTTGTGGTCCGACGAGTTTAACTTTAAGATTATATTTATTTTTCTTTCTTGTTATACATGTGGTGTAGTGGTTAGGCTATTCGCCTCCCACCAAAACGAACCGGGTTCGATTCCCGGTGGGGTTGACCCTGGACTTTCGCATGTGGGAATCGTGCCGGACAATGCCACAGGTCGGCGGGTTTTCTCGGGAATCTCCCCCCCTCCCCTCTTCACACCACCAAATTCCGCCGCTGCTCCATACTAACCTTGTTTCACCGTCATCGACTCTCAAGATCTCTACGTTAAGAGCCGCCCAAATCTCTACATTCACACATTCCTTTTTATATATTCTATTTTATGCATTCGATACAAATTGTGTAGTGCTAGTCAGCTTTTTTTCCCAAATTTCTCATTTATTTCTTCCTTTTCTTTTCGTTCTCTCCTGTTTTTCTATTTCCTTCCCTTTTTCCTTGCGACCTTTCACATAATATACTTCACTCGTTTTCTTTTACCTACTGTCTTTAATCTACCCCTCTTTTTCCTTTCTTTTTCCTCACTTCTTTTCTGACCCCTCCACTCTCACTACAACCTTTTACTGTGCTCTTAACAAACCTTGCATGTTGCAACTTCACAGCTGATCCCAATCGCAACTTTGATTCATTACAACCGTTTGGTTGTACCCCCTTAACCTGAAGTCTCTCTTCCTGTATTACATTTCTCCTTGACTTCCTGACTTCACAACCGTTAGATACACTCTTCTCAACATTATCAACCTGCCTGAGCAATTGATTTTCTCTTAAAATATATTGATTAACTATTTATACCTTCTGCCTTTCTACCCTCTGTACTAAATTCCTTACTTTCGTCGTCAGAACCAATAATACCGTCTACCTTTTACCCGTAGTATTAAACTCTTTGCATTCGTCACAATCGGTGATAACTTCATTGTCTACGTCATTGCTGTTTTTCGTATCATTACTTGGGGCAGTTAATATTGATACCTTTCCTAACCTATTCTTTTANTGATACCTTTCCTAAACTATTCTTTTCCGTTTCAACCCCCCAGTTTTCTAGCCTTGTTATTAATCTTTCAATACCTTTATTACTCTCTTCTACTAGTCGCCTATTGTCTTGTTTAAGCTCCTGTTTAAGTCCCATCTGCAAGGACAAAAGGTACTTGAAAATTTCTGAACCTATAGTTTTATTTGCAGAAAACTGTGCCATTATTTATTTCAATTACGACTTACACAGTTACGACTTAGTCAATAATATCAACATAACCCGTAAACAAAATAAACAAAAATAACTCATGGTGAAATTACTTGCAATAATATCAACACAACCTGTACACAAATTAANTGTAAACAAAATAAACAAAAATAACTCATGGTGAAATTACTTGCAATAATATCAACACAACCTGTACACAAATTAAATTAAATAACTCGTGGCGAAATTACTTGTTTTTGTTGGCTTGACTGTGGTGGCTTCACTGGCGTAAGTTGACGAGTTCTTACCGTTTTACTGCTGCTGCTGTAGTATGTAGTCATCTCGTGCCTGGATCTGCGTTGTTAATGGAACACTAACTGCCGGTAACTTTGTGCTGTGCTGCTGCGATGTTCGTAGATCCCGAGTCTTCAGGTGCGGTTAATCGAGCCCCACATCGGGCACCATATTTTGTAATATTGCAGCCTCGCGTTAGGGAGCCATATTTGTAATATTCCAAGTCAAGGTATGACGAACAGAAATTACAACTCAGTTAGCTCAGTAGGTAGCAACATGAATTTTTAAAGGCGCCTAACAAATAAAGTCAAGATCCGGTTCATTTGTTTAATACTTTTATTTATTAATCATTTGAAACAGTTCACATACAATCTTCAGGTATGCCAAATACGAACACGTTTCACAGACAAACAGTAAAAGTAGCAGCGCCGCAGTGGTTTATTGATTATTTACGTCATTAAAATTTGCATCGCAAGAAATAGTTACGAAGGCAGGAGGGACGTCCGTTCCCTCCTGGCACTCTATCGACCTCCCACACCGGCGGAGAAATAAACGAGCAAGTTCAAGTTTGCCGGTGTGGGGGTTATGTGCCACANCTCTATCGACCTCCCACACCGGCGGAGAAATAAACGAGCAAGTTCAAGTTTGCCGGTGTGGGGGTTATGTGCCACACCCGATGCGGCCTCGGCGAGTCCTGGTTGTCGACTGCTCATCGGTTGTCTACTTTTCACCCACGATATGCACATGGAGTAAACGTCTCTGCGTGCATATCCACCCCCTCTCCTAATCAAATATAACCAAATATGGGCATAGCGTGTGTCAAGCATGCTCTTCCCATGCTGTCCGAACTGCGTCGTAGGTAAAAGATAATCCAAACCTTCTAGTACACAAACTGTTGACGCACTTCGGAAAGCTTCTATCACTAATGCTGACGCGTAACAAAAACTAAGATTATGTGAAACGGCGACCAGATGCGCGATAAACATAACTACCGCGATAAACGAACCACCACGGCAAGAACTTCGAATCCTGATAAAATATTACGAAGCCTCGCAAAACTAGAGAAAATGAACCGCGTATTCCGATAGATAATAATATTGCGTCATTACAATACCTTATAATGGATATTATGAAGGAAGTCAAAAATTAAATTACACTATTTTATAGTAGTGTCCGTATTATATATCTGTAGCTTTGAAAATATATATTACTGTAGAACTTTCCCAGAACTGTGTCTGGAAGATTACAATTTCCGTTCATTTGTTTCTACTTAATTTACTTTTCTTTCTATGTAGCATTCAGTGATACTAATACCTAACATGTAACGTTCTGTAGACGAGAAGGGTGGATTGGTGATATTTTGATACTCGACATAACGCATGGTTTAGAATATGATCATGTAGTCCAGAGTAAAGGAAGGTCTGGAGTTTACATCAACCTTGGCCACCCTATGCCCAACCGTGTGATGCAGACCCAAATACGACGAAAAAAATTCTTATTTCTTGCTGTATGTAATTTCAAGAGCGTAAAGAAACTGATTTGAAACCCGCTATATACGAATTTTGAAAGTAGGTTACAATAGTGAGGAGTGTAATTTTAAAATACCATTTAAAGTGGTAATTTATAAAATAATAAAAAAAACAGTAAACAATTTGTTGGTGCCAGTAAAATTAATCGTTTTAAAAAGAACGTATATTTTGGAATTTACTAATCAAGCACAAACATTTTTTTTGTTACATACAAACTTAAGTTGGATGCAGTGTACCTGGAATGTATCAAGACCACCAGATTGAAGTTACTCGGATCGAACTCACCACAATTAGAGCTCACATATGCTAACTGTATGACCACCCGTCGCGTATTATTACAGCAATTTTATATTGGTGACAGTTACACTTGTTGGCAGTAAACTGATATGTTAATATATATATATATATATATATATATATATGGTGCGTTTTCAGCTCCCGTATCCCTCGGTAGCTAAATAACGCTTCAGAAACGTTCATAACCGAAATACAAACATTTTCATTGTCTTGACTGTGTCCTTGGCGTCATGCGGTCAACACTCTGACAGCGCGGGCTCTTTTCTCCATGTATCCCAGTTCAGAATTCGCACGTGGTTTTCTTGACCTATTTCCTCTTTTCCTGTATAAATTGTATATGCGGCAAAGCTGAATAGATTTGATTGTTTCGAGATTTAATCTCTTTATATGAGTTTAATAAATACCTCATACCTGTTGAATGGAGGTGTTTTTGAGCATGATGCATCCCTGCTTTTTTATCTACTTACACGCTGAATGGTTATATGGGGGAAAGGGGGAGCTGGCAGAGTCTGATACAGATGTTGATATGTGGAGATGCCTGAAGTCCGCCTCAGTATATTTTTCACTGCTCAGCTGTAGGATCTGATTTCATATCACGTTTCACAAATTGTGTTACTGAACAATGTTCACCTCGAAATCATGCCAGTAAGCTATTTCGCATTTTATATGGGTTAAAGTCGACATATTGTGACACCCCAGAAAAATCTGTGTGCTAAACATGCAGGTAACCTGACTGGCAAGCTATGAAATCACCACTAATAAGATAATCAGTACACAATCTTATGAGTCTTTGGTTTTGCCACGTTCAAAATTATGAGCTTCGACATTATAACCCTTTTCATTACTTTGTTATTTTTGCGTATTTCATTTCTTCTACTCGTAAATGTCAGAATACGGTCCTTTAATAAATTCAATTTTTTCGTACTCAAGCCGGTAGTGTACAAAAAGCCTAAATTGTAGTGTAAATTACAAATTAACGCCTTTCCACAAAACTTCGGTTACGTATTTTTCGAATCAGACTACAATAACATGTATTTAGCCGTATTATTATTTCAAAGGGGAACGAGGGAGAGCGATTGAACAAAATAAAGGAAACTGAGGTATGACACGTTTTGTTAAGAGAATTCATCACACATGCGTTATTTATACTTGATCTTGACAGTGAAATGTCAATAGTTTGGTTCTCCTTTATGGACGTCATGTTTAGAGACGCCGGCACAGCTCTAGCTGTTTGTCTCTGTATCTTTGTTGTATTCTGCCGCCCTCCCTTTCTGCTACCATCACGATTCTACGACTACTATCATGAAAGCAAAGAACAACGTTGGAGAAGTGGACGAAAAGTACACAAAAAACAAAGCATAATAAACCCAAAATGCTGATTTTTTCAGTTACATACGCACAAAATCATTCAAATTGAAATATTTAAAAAAAGTATTTGTACCATCGATAATCAAAAACCTACTTTTTCCTTACTCAAAACGTAAAACATGCAATCGCGCGTTTTATGAAACACTACGGTGCGAAGTTTAATTGTAAATGATAACAACACTACAATTTTTGGATAAGCATAAGAGAATGGGGAGTACCTTACGCTCACTCATAACTATGCTTATTCTAAAGCTGAATCAGTGCTCTTTGTAAGTGAAATTATTATCACCAGAACTTCACTTAATAAAGGCCGCCAACTGACAAATAAATAAGTTGAACTAGGAACTAGTTCTAAGATAGGTAGGTAGGACTTAACTTCCAGTCGAGAGCAAGGTCATTGGAGACGTAATCAGTTGCTCAGAGAAGAAGGAATGGGGAAGAAATTAGCCATGACCTATTGTAAGGAATCATCCCAAAAGTCACCTGGAGTGATTTCGAGAAGCCACTGGAAAACCGAAATCATGATGGCTGAACCGAATTCAGACATGTTAAGAGAAGTATGTTTTGAATTGCTGTTTTATATATTCCCCTTTTTATGAGGAATACGGGCCAATGCCTAACTCGCTTAATTTCATATAGAAACACGGCACACGCTCATGCACACATATACACGGCTTGTTCGAGATTCGTTCCCAGATGTTTGTTTTAGAAAATAACAACAGAATTCGCCTCTACAATCGGTAAAAATTACAATTAAATCAATTTAAACAAATTAGTGTAGTTAAAGTTATTCCAGTCAAACAGTGCTTGCTTATTCGTAATCTATTTTTGACATATTTGGTGAAGTTTTCACTGCATCATAAAAGGCTCACGAATGCCACCTCAGGTACGTTGCAGGTCTGATGTATCTCTGTAGCTGGGAAAGTCATATGTGTCGAGTGGAAGTAGATACTGCGATCCCCCATCAATGCAAGAACCCTCGATTCACGATGTTGAAAATTTGAAATAGCAGACACGATATAGACGCAGGATGTATCCAGCATAATGCAAACGAGCACAAATTTAAGTACGTGTTGTCTAGTATTTCCATAAAGAGGCCGTTGCTTACTAAATGTACTCAAACAGATGCTATAAATTGGATATATGTTCAATGCTTTGGCATATATTTTTATGCTAGTTAGGGCTACAAAAAACTAATAACCATGCGTCTGAATATCTTATACTACTTATACCATACCTAAATTGCAAGTAGTCGCCGTTTAAGTCTTCATTGGCAATTAAAATTGCCTTCGTAAATAATAAATGACATCTACATTTATATTGTATCTTCACACACGGTGAAGCGAACAGGAAATAATTAAACCTAATTTAATCAGTTCTAATTATAATCACCCAGCCTATTTGTTCTACTACTCTGTTGATACACTTGTGGCGCTAAACTGGATGGTTTGCGCTATACTTAGTCAGGGCACAGTCGAGGTGTTTTTCATTACGCAAATGACCTACAATCTATGTGGGGTCGTTTATCGGTGTGACCAGCAGTGTGAGGCAATATCTGGATGATATTGCCTCAGCTATAAACACCACCGCGCGCTTGTGGGATGGCAGTACTCGTGCTTCCTCCCGTGCCGAGTGTGAAGGGCAAGGACAGCGGACTTCTAGGCGACGAGAAAGGCACCTCACAGCGAGAGCGAGGGTGTGCGATTGCAGGGGATGACAAGGCTGTTCGTGGCGTACTTCCAGCTATCCGACACAGCAGTGCTATTCCGGGGAGTACTTGGAGTGCACCCACGACAGTAGTGACGAGCAAATGCTCAGATTTGTTCACACGTCAGTGAGTAGTAGATGGTGGTGGTGTAATGAAATTCTTATATTTTAATACAGTCATTAGCGAGTAAAATATTAGGTATTTGTATTAATGTCGTGATTAATTTGGGCTTTCATTGTTTCCATAAAGACAGTTAAGGTTTTATCGAAAATGCTGTCACTACTGTATATAACATGGGTGAAGATAAGGTAATAGGCACTTATCTTTTGCAAATAAAAGTTAAATATATATTCTTTTGTGCACAATTCCTTTAAATAATTTAGGAAAGTTCCTCTTGCTATTTTATTTAATTCAATTAAGATCGCCGTTCACATTGCTGCATCCATATAGCTGCAAGGATAAGGGAAGAATCTAAGTTGGTCAAAGATAATCTTAAGGCTTAGCTTCACTTCTTTTGCAGAAATTCTTCTTTTTGGAGTCATAATTTCGGATTCATAGTAATTACTGACAATGTATTATTATAGAAAATCTACATTTTACGAGTTGTTTAAAAAATGTTGCGCAATTTTAACTGAGCGTTGTTGGCTTGTTGTAAAAAGTCGAGAGCTTATTAATAAAATACAAATGTTCTCGACTTTTTACAACAAGCAGATAACGCAATTTAATTTACGCACAAAAATATTAAAGCACTCGTAAAATGAAACTTTTCTGCAGTCGTACATTGTCAGTAATTACTATGAATCCAAAATTATGAAACTAAAACGAATAATTTCGTCAAAAGAAGTGAAGTCGAGTCTTTTTCTAACATTCAGTCCTGCTTACTCCCGCGCGTTATTTTCTATAGTTACCCGTTCGCCGAAATGTTACTTCGCAGACCCTGTTTTACTACTCTTGCAGGCTATCCGCCAGGCAGATGTGTAACACAAGTTGCGGAGGATAACAAACACAGGCGCCAACTGTCCCTGGAGACGGGTCGTGGCGTCCCTCGCAAATAGTTTGCGGTCGGCCAACTTTCCTGGCGGCGCGACGTTCGTGTCGCATTTCACGAGTATTCTGCCGGCCCTGTGCACTCGGGTAAGAGGTCTCCAGGGGATCGCGCTTACCACCGCCACGAACTAAGAAAGAGACTGCTCTAGAAAACCCCTGGCTTGGGAAGAATCTACAGTATTCCAAGAAAACGTTCTTATTCTGTTCAAATATTAGCTTCACCTAGTATTTTACAGCTGACTTAACCATAACTGATATAAAAAACTACTACTGAATTAATTTTGACGGTACCCGATGTGGTGCAAACTTTGATGTGCCAGATCTATTTTTTCGTTTTGTGACGAGATCAAAAAAGGATATGCATAATAAAATTAAAAATTATATATGATAACCGCTCTTACCAAATAATTTAAAAAAGGGTTGCCACCCATCTGCATAATAACTACAAAATTTTACTCAAGAAATATCAACTAAACCTTTCTGAATTTTATTCTCTGTTATAGAATTTAGGAGAAACAAAAAGCCGGCTCAGTAAGTAAAAAGGGTTGTTTTGTTTAAGACATGAAGATGAGGTGAAAACAAGCTAAAGGCGAAAAATATTATTGAATATTGCAGGTAAAAAAAAATAGTATTCTGCTCAAATAATTGTCGATATCATATCCGCAGAACCTTTCAGAGTACACAGATAAAAATCTAATGAAGCGATCAGTATAAATGTTACTACAACATTAGTAGATAGGTTATCTTCGTTCGGGGACAAAGGCTGTCGGCTGTTGTGCTGAGGTGCCTTCCGCCATCTTGGATGACTTCACAGGGGTGGCTGGCGGCGTAGTTCATCTCCCCCCTCACGACTTCCAACCCTCGGCCGTGGCCATTCCAGCAACCCGTAACCTTAGAAATATTTTAAATAATAAAAAAGGACTTCCTACACCCCCACAACCCTAACCAACCCCCCCTCCCAATTCGTAACAAATTATTCCTCCACCCATTCCTACCAATTGTATCTGACCAGTGGCCACGAAATTACACCTTCAACATATACTTTTTTTTCCAGTATTATACACTACAATATGTTTGTAATTCATGTTTCAACCACCAGAGATAATTTACTGTCGGCAAGTGTGCTATGGACCTTTACCGGGTGGTGACGAAATAATGTAAATTTCATATTTAACTTTTTTTATTAATTTTTTATTTTTTTTATAAAAAGCAGGGTTCTCAAAATAAATAAAACACTACATACTTACTTTTAAACTAATTTTATTCGGTAATGTACAACATGAGGAAACACATGAATACATTGAAAAATTTTCTTGTACACTTTGTTTTGCGTATTGCAAGACACTATTCCCGAGTGAGTCCTGGTATCAATGGGTAATCGGTATAATGCTTAAAACAGTGTTTGTAGACATGAACATTGTACCCATTTGAGGTAATCTGCTAGATAACCAGTCTTGAAAAGTTTTTTAAGTAACAATAATGCGAAATATTCGTAGTTTCTTCCTCCGCAATCAAAAGATCGATATGTTCAGGTTTCTCGTTCTTAGTCACACGTGTTGGCACCACTTTTCCCCTGGCATTCAGCGAGTATATATTTACAGACACACAATGGTTGTTGTACTCAAAGACACTTATTTTCTGTAGAGGAGTTGGAAAATCTAGTCCGCTAAAATCAAACTTTTCTTCCACCTCATCATATCTCTTGTCCACATGCTGCATAAGCGATGACATAACAAATCCAGCCAACACTGACCACTTGAAACATTGCTGGTCATACATGTGGGGATTGATTATGGCATGCTTGTGTTTGATAGTCAGGAAGGTCAACATACATCCATAACTGTGAAGCTTTATTCTCTATGGTACATGGGGGGAAGTCCCTTGCACATATCCAAATGCACCCTTAGACCTTCCATCCGTGAAATCGACACCCCACGTTTCGAACATGCGTACTTTATTTAGGTGGGGCTCTTTGTACAGCCATGCTTATCATGTCGTCGTGCGTTGCTGCTATAAGCGAAAGTCTTTTACCAAAAGCGACACTTATAATGTCGGAATGATTCAGCAGAGGTGGTTGGCCATACAGTTGTTCCTGGAACTGATGTCGATTGTCTAGTTGGTGATGCAGTTGCCTCAGCTTAAGAACTAGATGGCAATTCTGTAGACCCAGTGTTAAACATGCCCGAAAACCCTGGAAATTCCGGTAGACACATAGGGATCTCAGCCGTATATGCAGATTATATGACTGAAGAGACAGAAATCTATGTCACTGCATGTACCACTCCCGAAGAAGTCGATGGTGGCATTCGAACCATGCCCATAGCAGTCGGAAATGGTGCTATTGTATGCAGCCCACCCGAAGAATTCGATGGCACTGCTGGTACCACACAAGAAAAAGACCATGGGACAGCCATAGATCCCATTAGCTCTGGAATGTCCGAAGACATCATGGATGCTGAATATTTCGTCGACCATAAAAGCTAGAGGAAACGATCCGTGCATCCACACTTTTGTCGACGAAATGCTAATCCTCCACAAGAAGCCATTATTTATACCGATAGAACCTCCCCCCTCGCCGTTATTCTAGTCCTCCTACCACAAGGCCATCCCCTTTCCCTTCTATTTGTCACCTTACACAGCGAAGGACAGCGGTACTCGAAATGCATGTCAATGATTTCAACTTATTTTTTGCACAAGTCGCTCAACTATCCCCCCTCCCCATTCCACGATCCTACCACCCCAAACGAAACATCAGTTTCCCGGTCCTTCCGGATACTGCATCAGCAAATCGCGCAGATGGTACAGAATCTTGCCTTCGTCCCACCCCAATCCTTGGTGGTACTTGGTCAGCCAGTCGTTCGTCTTCTTGCTTTTCTCGTCCAACAATTTCTACGAATAAGGGGGCGGAAGGAGCCTGTACGCATTTTGCCATCGTCGTCGTAAAACACTGATATCTCCTTGAGCATGTAGTCGCTCTGGCTCTGGAAACCATGCATATTACGGTACATCCTGCTGCTGCCTATGCTTGAAGCCGGCTAAACAGATAGTGCTTACTGCCCATCGTATGTATACCCTCTGTGGCATTCACGAAAGTATCTTGACGACTTGTCTCGACAATTGTACGAAGCAAGTCGGTCGTGAAGCATCAGACATAAAGCATATGTGTGTGGGGGTATATTTCCATGTGTAGTGAATTCGATCCTGCAGTCGATCCCATTCGAAATGATACGCCGTCCTATTTACTCACCTCGAACAGCATGAGCACGGCAAAACTCTTGAAGGTATCTGGGCTCAGCATCGAGGATTGGGTGCGCCCATAGTATGTATTTTGTAATTGAGCTTATATATGATATGCCTGCAGGTACTGTCCATTTTCAAAGTTCACGTTCATGTCCATATAAGGATAACTTTCGCTATTAAATTATATTTTCACATTTTTTATTTGACATGTGTCGAACTGTGCACGGCTCACTCTCACATTGTGCTGCATTCCGGTCTGTAGCCCAATGATGACGTACCTCGGTTTCTCGGTGGCAAAGCTGGACTTCACCATCCAGTTGACATGCTTGTTTGCGGGAAATCCGGGATACGTCTCGAGACTCCACGACCTAAAAGCCACATCTATGTTTTTGCCATCTTCCACATTCTTCAGCATATTGACGTGTTTGGTAGTACTCAGCTGAATGTGAGGCTGCGTCCATTCGATAGACTGTAGCTTCAGTTGCAATGTCTTCAGGTTTTACCCTGTACCCATAATGGAATCTGCTTGTATATTGACTAGGAGCAGCATCAGTTCCTTCTTCAAATTGATGATTATTCGTTTTTAGTATTCGGCGAACCCCAGCAACATCGCTAGAGGAATGCAGATCTCTAACTTCCCTCCAGGGTGTATATAAACCCTGTAGTCATCTTCTATCCCCCAGCCTTCCATCTTGGCCACAGACTGCTCGTTCGGCATGAGCGAGAGGTAATTTTTGGTCCCGGTCATTATGCCAACACCTCTCGTCTGGTCTACCTCGACACTGTTGAGCAAATATGTGATGCGATCAATGAGGTAGAGAATACCATTGCTCGTTTTGATCGTCGATGCCAAATTGGATCAATTTTCTTTCGTCAGTGTCCCCCTGAATCGCAGTAATGTCTAACAAGGAAGAGTGCAGATATCTTAGTATTGGACCGCTATCCGAACTTCCGATGGTACTGTGTATGGTCTGATCAGGAATGGCTTGTATCCATGAAGTTCCACTTTCGTGATACTGTCTTCAAAAATGAGCAGCTCGTCGATGTTTATGTAATCTTCCATGTCAATCGACCTCGAAACCAAGACTGCGAAGGAAAATTTCGTTGGCATGTGTTAACACATTGGTGACCTGCGGCGTACTGATTGCCGGTTTGATATGCTACTTTGTTTTATTGCTTTTGGTCACTGTAAAACTTATTCCGATCTTCTCGAATGCAAGCATAGTGTGATTTCTTCGTTTCGATAAGTAACTAACTCTCTGCGCTGGTCGACGATCTTCACTGCCACCTCGTGTGCTCTTTTTTCGACGACCGGAACGTAAATGGTGCTATATGTTGCCATGATCACTTTATAATCTGAAGAAACCATCAGCGAAAACTCGTGTAGCGTATTACTTGGCCTACCGTTGAGATATTTACCGCTCGTCAAACTGCTGTTTATTCATATCACTAATATAAGGGAAGTGTATACAGGTCACGAAGATTCGTGAATTTTTCCAGCTTCGTACATGCATGGCTCGAACCACAACATCATTCCGATGGAATACGGTTTCGTAAATACGATATCTTCGCTACATCTGATACCGCTCTTCAGAGTAATTTAATTTCCATGTAGTTCGAATTCTGTGTCGGGTGACACCAAATCTTGGATATGCCTTGCAATGTCGTTAAATTCGTAAGAGCCAATGGGCAATGTTATATCGTGGGAGACATACTGCTTTTCACGAGATATATCTTGCAGTTTTTACATCGGTGTTTGTTATCGCATTGTGGGTATGAAAATCGACCAAACCTATACACCATTCCCCATCTAGGTAGAGTGGAGGAAAGTGTACAGCAGGAATCTCGGGGCTATGACCCATCAAGGAAAGAATTATCGACATGACTGATGGTTTCTGGTCCATGTAGAGCAATTTTAATCAATTACTTGTTCGAACGAACAAGGAAGCGAAGACACAAGTGTCCGCAGCTCCACGTGTTCGGCTTCTACTCCATCTCGTAGTTGTATGTCAGTTTGCAATTTTTCAGGTACAGTCGCAACTCGGGTAGAGGATGCAAATTGCCAAAACGGTCATAGTAGTCTGGATGTTTGCAATGTTTGAAATAAGTTACCCAGTACATACTGGGCCAGGCTATCATGTCCCGGTTCATTATGGCCCATTCCTCATGTTTGGGTTTAGGGGGCAAAAAATCTCTCAAAAATACTCCGAGAATAGGAGGTATATTCAATTTGCTTGAAGAGTGTTATAAATCCACGTTAGTGAGCGGCCATTTCGGTAGATATTTCATTATAAACTCTTCCTGCGGCATCGCTATTCCACACATCTTTCACTTCTCACTGGCTATGGCCTTAGGTAGAGGCCTTCACTTTTTTTTTACCCATGGCGAAAGCTTTCATATTTGCATTGTGCAATTGAGCATCGCACAACTGCTTCCGTTCGTTCGATGCTCTGTTGACGGCTCGGGCGATACCACTCGTATCTCCAATTAGGCCCCCGAGGGCTCCGAGTGCAGGTAAAAGTAGTGGAAAAAGTCCGCCAGTAGATGTTTTCTTGGTCTTGCTTGCTTTTCTTCACTTTTTCACCACTTTTCGTTTCACTTGCGCCTTCTGCTTGCTCTTTGCACCCATGCCCATCTTCACTTTGAACTTCATCACTTTGGAAACACCCTACTATTTTATTTTTTATTCTCCGAGCCTGGTATCTGACGATTTTCTTATCTCATCGGCCTTATGTGTAAGTATCTTGTCTGCCTGGCGCCGAGGTTGAAGATCCTTGTTCAGGGAGTAAGCGATGTTATGTTGCTTGCACACCTTGTCCAGTGTGTTGATAACAGTGTCACCGCATGCCAGCATTTTAGCTAGCGTGGATCTTGGCCTTCAGGTCTTGTATCCAGAAATGTGCAGCTCGAACAGTAGATTGTTGATTAGCATATCGACGATACTTCTTCCAGATATGGTATTATCTCTTCGAGACCTTATAGTGAACTCACCTAAAAACTTATAAATACACTCCTTTTATACATTTTTATTTCAGTACAGATGTATCACATATTCAAATATGTAATTTCAATGCAAACTCTGCTGCCAGAGGCAGTTTACTAGGAGTGGGAAATTGAAGAAACATTATATTACCAACAAAAACATATTTAATGTCATCAAGAGGCTTGTTTATGATACATCCTACTACTCTTCCTCCTACTCCTCCTCATCATCCTACTCCTCCTCANATTTAATGTCATCAAGAGGCTTGTTTATGATACATCCTACTACTCTTCCTCCTACTCCTCATCTTCCTACTCCTCCACATCATCATCATCCAATGTATGATATACATAAAACAAGCAGAAGAAAAGAGTTTACATATCGTAAAGAAAGATGTTACTCTACACATATGAATTACTACTGAAGATGAAGCTATCGCCCACGAATCACGAAATGGAAGCCCATTTACGAATACAGTGCGCTACATCATTACAGGACTTTAAATTTATGGGAAAACATGTGTCCTACTCAGCCTGCTGGAAGAAGAGAATGGACTTAGATTCGAGAATGTGGACCTGCACTTCAAATCATTACAGCAAACGAAATACCAGCATCTAGCACTTGTACTGAAAGCAATGGAAGGCCTACGCTATTTCCCTTACAGCGATAACGAGGCCGTTGTGCCACTGAGCGAAGCATTGCACAACTCCATATTTATTTTTTACTATGTGGCATATGAGAAACAGACTTGCATCCAGGAGTACTTTAGCATGAGATGGCATGCAAATGTGGACTATGTGTACCTCGGCCAGACTTATTCACGCATACCCAAACAACTGCTTCACAATAATGCTAATATGTTGGTGCTGTTTCGCATGGACGATATGAATTTGCGACCTGTATACAACGACCACATCAATATCGACATGATATTATCGGATTTCAAGAGCCTGTGTTCTTGTGTTGAGAAATAAGTATGGGTTTTCGTTATCGTAAAAGACTAAATGGATGGTACCGACGTGGATTCGATAAGTTCATCGTTGACCATCCAGAATGTGTTACAGCATATCGAAATTCGGGCAGAATAGCCTTAAGCTGCAGCTTGACAAAGACGAACATGGGGGTGCTCTCATACCAAGAAACAATGGAACTTGCGATGCTGGTTGAAGAATAATTCGAAATGTTGAAGAACCCGAACTACTGAAGATACTGCTATGATATATTTTCGTCCACGAAACTGGTAATGGCTTCATCTCGGAATTATGTTATGTGTTGGCTAATCAGAGCAAATTGTTTCGCGCTGACTTCTCTGAGATCGGGGCGAAGATGGATTGTGTGAAGACCGAGATCGTTCGCGATTTTATGACAATGGATGAGCATGTAACGAATGTTCAAAGGCAAATTACCGACAGAAGGAATGCGGCATCCACACAAAACGAAGAGAAACTAAATGTTCTTAAAGATTCCATAGAGCATACATTCACTACCTCGATTTCCCACCTCCCCACGAAAATGGATAATTAAAACTATTACAAAGACATGTCGAATAAATGCAGCAAATGCCTGGAAAGGATCGAAAATCGTATGCTGGCGACTCACGACTAAACCTATAACAGAGTGCAGCAGTAACAATTTGTATTCAGTATGTTATCGGACATTGCTAGCGAACTGAATCGAGTGATACAGTTAGTTCGCTTGAAGTATTTGCTCGCCAAGAAAGATAGAATTTTGCGCGACCTTATAAATGAATAAACCTTTAAGCCCATTACTTGCTGTATCGATGTACTAAGGTAGAGCGATGGAGCACCCGTAGTCGTGATGACCAAAGTTGAAGTTACTGCGCCTGCGAAGAAAAGGAAACATGTTGATGTACAAACAGATCGGGATGAAGTATCGAATGTGGATTTAGCACACAAGAAAATTGTACTGAAGAAAGTCCTCAAAACTAATGCTCTGGTTCGAAGGTACCTATGATCTTACACGCCTCGTAATAATGATATGACATATGGTGTATACAGGCATAATGGTAAATGGTTCCTCGGTGTTGATGAAATAGAGTTTCTACCAGGTGGAATAATCTAAGTAGGCGATTACAAGACACGTGGAACACCCGGGCTTTAGAACTTCTACTTCGCAAAGAGTCCAGGAAGTTTACAAAATCAGATTTGCTGGAATATAAGACATTGCTCGAACTCATGTACGCACTTTACCAAGATAACAATCCCGAGACTGGTGCTAACAAGGACGAAAATTACAAAAAAATTGACATTCTCGCAGACCTCTTCAGTGGCCTAGCTGTGAAAAAAGGGGATGGTCTGAAGACGATAGACGGTGACAATGACATCGGCTACGTGTTTTGGGACGACCTGAACGAACTGGTGGATAGACTACGGCTTATGGTCACTTTGCAAGTGGTTTTGAAATTACTCCCACACCAATGGGATTATATTCATCATCAAAGAACTGAATGAGAGAGACTACATACGATGAGTCGGTTGGAAATTGCCCACGAACTGCATGCGGCCACCAGGTGAAACTACCGCCATCGCAACAAGGGCATGATTTGTGAGATGAACGACCTGTTTCAAGCCGATCTCATCGAGATGATATTGTATGCTCGGGTCAACAAGTGCTACAAATACATGTTGACAGTCATCAATGCCTATAGGAAATTCACCTGGGCCAGGCTGGTCAAGTCGAAGAATGCATGTGACATCACCAAGGCCATAGTGGATGTGTTGCACGAAGGATGCATCCTGACCAATTTGAATACCAACCAATTTGCATACCCACCAGGGCAAAGAATTCTACAATGCAAAGTTCAAGGCCCTGATGAAAAGGTACAGCATAAAACATTATTTTATATACAGCAATCTCTCAAAGCATCTTTCTTCAAGATGTTCAACGGGACACTGAAGGGGAAGATGTGGAAGCATTTCGCGGTGAATGGCAGCTACAAGTGGGATTGAGCTACTGCCTAATCTCGTCCACGTGTATAATTCTACAGTGCACTCGACCACTCGCATGAAGCCCGAAGATGTCAAGGACGACTCCCTGGTTCATACCTTGTATGCCAATCCGAAGAGAAAGGACCCATACAAGCTTAAAGCCAAAATCGGCGACCTGGTGCGCATCTCCAAACAGAAAAGAGTCTTCTAGAAAAGGTTCACAGCGAATTAGAGCCCCAAACTGTTTCGTGTGCGACATACACGCAGCTACGCTCTGAGGATCTACTACCTCGAAGATTTGAACAACATACCCATCCATGGCAGTTTTTACACCTAGGAGATCCAGCCTATCAGGTTTCCAGATGTGTATTTGGTCGAGAAGGTGGTGAAACGACATGACGAGAGGGCGTACATCAAGTGGTGGTGTTTCCCTGCAAGCTACAATTCCTGGGTCGCTGAAGCAGACATCGAGAGGTGAACTCGCTGTGGAAAAGGTCCATGTATATAACGACTTTTATTCGATGGCGTATGTGTTTCCTCGTGTCATTTTAAATCAATTTTAAAAATCCATGTTGTATTTTATTTATTTTTTAAAAGTATAACCTTGAAAATTTAAAATATTATCAGTAAACACTTTATGTTTGGAATTACCAAAAATTGTTGTGGGTAAATCAAAGCAAAGGAAAAAAAGTTCCCTACACTACTACATGACAGCAAAAAGTTCGTTAATGAAATGAAAACCCCCGATAAAACTGCTCAAGCGCAGATAAATATCCACGACGACCCCGCCAGGGAACATGTCTTTATACCCTGTACATGGGAGTCAAGTCTAAGAGCTAGTAAGGGCTACTTCACGAGACTAATCAAATGTATCGTTTAAAATAAAATTATGCGGGTAGTGCGGAATTACACCATGTAAAATTAGCTATTAATTCACTATTAAAAAAATGATGTAGTCAGCTTTCGTGAAAATTATTTTTATGGTAATTTTCTTGTGTAATATGCAGCTCTTGTAAGTATGCAGGATCCAGTAGTGTTTTTTCTTTCGTTCTCAATTATTATTAATAAAGAAACGTTTTACTGAAACATAATTTTTGAGAGCTGTGCATTTCCCTACAATTATTTTTATGGTATCCTGCGCAAAAATGATAAAAGACTTTGTTTTGCAGTAATGCAAACATTATGTGTACGGTCATGTGGTAAACATAGTAGTATTTTTACAAACACTTCTGTTGGCTACGAAACTTCATTGTTTTCTGACTACTTTTTTTTTATTAACCATTATCTTAATTTTTATAGGACTCATGTTACAGGTTAGACCTCCGGAAATGAAATAAATGTAAAATAACATATTAGTATATATAATTGTTTTTTTGTGTGTGAGATAAGCAAATGCGTCACAGGTACTGCATGGTATGTAGGGGTCTACGAGTCTGCTCATAAATATGCAATCTGGCTAAGAAAGAGGAGAAAGGGTAATAATATTAAAAACGGCTATAGTCACTGAATTTTTTTTTCGTGGCTAGCTAACCAACTGCAATCAAATGTTGGGCGAATATTGTATGTCTATCTTACAACGAAGTTCAGTGCATGCGCGGGTGTCTACAATGTCGAACCCGCGACGCTGTGCGTACAGAGCCACGAGATGTGACACCTATGTGTATGTGTGTGTGAGCGCGCGTGTAAGTGTATTACAACCTTTCGTTTCCTGCATAAGCCTGATTGAATTGGTTTTGTAGAGACGCGCACCTCGTGGAAACAGTTATTTGGCTGTGTTATTAACACTTTCGGCAAACTCGGACACCGCGGTGGCCGGATAGCCTTGGGCATGTCTGCAGATGACAATGTAGGCCTTGCCCCACCTCTCCCCTCCTCTAGCTGCCTCGGGCCAGTGTCGCATCAGTGTCACCCAGATAGCTGCTGCGCGCGTATGCCTGGGGTGCTCATACGAACAGCGCTAAGGCTCGTCCACAGCCTACATGACGTTATAGCATGGAATTCAATACCTGTAGCTCGCGTCTGTATGTAACGTGGCGTTAAACTTTCTTATAATATTTTTTTTTATGCGCCAGCCAATTGGAATGCCCTGGAAATTATTGTTCCCTGCTGCCTATAATATATTTTTTTATATTTTTTTTTCTGTTTTCTGACATTGCCTTTCCTGTCTATTAGACAGACGTTTTGAGAACAGCGACATTGCTCTATAATAGCAGTTGAAAATAAACTTCATTTTCACGACGCAGCTCGAAAAAAAAAATGTTATCGTAAACAGTGGATTTTTTCTTGTGCTGTGTTTTATGTCACTTATGTTGTGATATTTATGAAATTTTTGATAGAAGCCGACCCTTAAGGATGGTTGGCAGTATATCACATGTGCAGTTCGATTATGAAAATTTTAGCTAAGAACGAAATTAATTACATATCATCGTTGGCAAATTTGAATTTACCAAGAAGCGTTAATTCCCATCGCTCATTAGTAAGTGACATATGTTTCCTTCGGCATGCGCATGCATGTGAATAAACCAAATTTCATCTGTTATTTTTAAACATGCTATGTTTTAATAAACAAGTGATACATGGCTCCAAGGCCGCACAGCAGCTGACGTGCGATCAAGGTCAGTTCAAGGGCACTTGGCTCGGGGTCAATTACACTCCCGTTCCCTCGTGGTGTCGTAAGGACGCCTCCTGCCGCACGCGCCTTTTCTGACGTGTGTGTACATCTCGCGCGCCTGTCGGTGCGTGCGTTGTTACAAGGCTAAACGGCTTGGTTTTTTTTTTTATTAATTTTTTTTTTTTGTAAAATAGTAAAAACAAATTGAATAAAGTAAATATCAAAAAAATCTATTGGGATGATGTTTTTTTTAAAACAAAGTATTAGAATTCGAATAATTTTAATAGGGTTCTTGCTAGAATGTACTGTCAACTAATTTTAGATTTTAAAAATCTGTTTCAAAAGTTGGAAGTCAGATTGGGGTCATGCCTACTGTACGTTTGTTTGATTTCGTGAAAAATTATTAAGTTCGGAAGAATTCAAAGTTTTTATACACCTTCTCGTAAAGGGAAAATCAAATATATAAAATAGTAATTAAATATACATACTGGCGATTGTAACTCTAGCAAGGATAGAGCGAGTGGAGGTTTCTACGCAAACGGATGTTTTTTTCTAGGAAAATCAATAAAAGTTCAAAATGGCAATCCGATATTTTTTATTTTATATTAAAATATTTTTTATTGAAATTATTTCTAGGGTTGCGGGTCGCTGGAATGGGCCGAGGGTTGGGAGTGGTGAGGGGGAAGATGAACGAAGCCGCCAGCCGCAATTCTGATGTCATCCGATATGGCGGACGGCAACACAGGACCACAGCCGACAGCCGTTGTCCCCGAACGATCATAGCCTATCAACAAACATTATTTTTTTGTTATCTGTGAGCCGTCAGTAATTAATGTTGCAGTTAATGTAATAAACTGTTAAGCTATTAATGTAAATGTAACATTAATTACTTTTGTAACAACGTTTCCACCTTACTGTACTGTCATTATTAAGGGGGTGCTTACGTTGCGGCAAAACAAATTTTGTGTTCAACTTGTTGTTATAATATCATTATAAGTAACTACTGTTGCTATCTAGTTAATTTGTACTCTTTGGTTCTTTGAATATATTCATTCGATCACTAGTCCGTAACTAGCACGTTTGTTTCATTTTAGGTTATGGGCCCAGACCCATAATTCCAGTAAAAATAAACGTTATAAACTGTATTTCTCGCGATGGTATACGACAGTGATAGAAGTTGGTAATGATACTATTTATATTCGTATGAGCAGTAAATATGGCATCAAACTATCTCGTCAACGTACCTTAGTTGAAGGGTCGGGAAAACTACAGTGAGTGAACTTTCGCAGCGGAGAATTTTCTAATCCGTGAGGGCACGCTGCATTGCATTAAACCAGTTGCCGGGAAAAGTGTAGAAGCCGCAAATGACGCGAAGATCAAGGCTAAACTGATCATGACCATCGTCTCGACGTTATTCGTTCATATAAAGAATGTGACGACCTTAAAAGAACGGTGGGACAAGCTGAAGGCTCTATTCGACGATGCAGGTATTTCTAGAAGAATAAGTTTACTGAAGAATTTAATCTCGATTCGCTTGGAAAGCCACAATTCTATGACATCGCATGTAACGCAAATGGTAGAAACCGGCCAGAGGTTATGCGGGAACGGGTTGGACATCAGTGACGAGTGGATCGGATGTTTATTGCTAGCTGGATTGACGGAAAAATATCCCCCTATGATTATGGCCATTGAGCAATTAGGAATTCCCATCACAGCAGACACCATTAAATCAAAGTCTTTGGATATGGAAACGGATGTGAACGTAAAAGTTCGTAATGAAGTTAGCGGCGCATTTGCGAGTTCGGAGAAGAGGCAACCTAAAAATAATGTCAAGGCAGGCGGAAGCAAAAATGGAGGAAACGCCAAAGCACATGTCAAATGCTTCAAATGTAAACAGCTCGGTCATTACAAAAATCAGTTCCCAAATGATTCTGGCGGCTCAAATGACAAGAAGATGTTTCGTAAACAAACAAACGCATTCAGTACAGTGTTTCTAAGCGCGAATTTTGGCAAAGATGAGTGGTACATTGACTCAGGTGCAAGAGTGCACTTGACGGGAAAGTTGGATTAGGAATGCTTCATACCCAGAAAATAAAGAAATTATTGTTGCAAACAATAATAAAGTTCCGGTTTTGTGCTCCGGTGACGTCGGTATTGTAACAAAAACTGAGGATTGCGAGTTTGAGGTGCCAGTGAAAGGCGCATTCTGTGTACCAGATTTAACGACTAATCTGTTGTCCGTAAGCCATTTAATTAGCAACGGGAATAAAGTACAGTTTACCGGGAAAGGTTGCGATATTTACAATGCAAATGGTGTATCAGTGGCCACGTCTTCGTTAATAAATGAAGTTTACAAGTTGAGAATGCCACAAAGTGTATTGGCTGCATCCGTGGTGTCTGCAAACACATGGCATCGCATATTAGGTCACATAAACAGCAACTATTTGAATAAAATGAAAACTGCCACAGATGGTCTTGACCTTGATGAAAAAACTGACATAAGTAAGTCGTCTTGCGCAGTTTGTTGTGAAGATAAGCAAAGTCGACTGCCTTTTGCTCATGTTGGTTCAAGAAGTAGTGAGATACTCGGAGTAGTTCACACAGACATTTGTGGACCTATAGAGAAAGAATCCATTGGTGGTTCTAAATACTTTATGCTGTTTGTCGATGATTATAGTCGCATGATATGTGTATATTTTCTAAAATACAAAAGCGAAAACTTGACTAGTTTTGAGGAATTTAGAGCAAAAGTGGAAAATGAAACTAACAAAAAAATCTAAACATTGAGAAGTGACAATGGAGGTGAGTTTTGTAATAGAGAATTTGATACATACTTGTTAAAGGAAGGGATTAATCATCAAAAAACAAACGCTAACACACCAGAGCAAAATGGATTATGTGAACGCCGTAATTGCACAATCGTGGAAAAAGCGAGGTGCCTGTTGTTTGACGCAAACTTAGGCAACGATTTTTGGGCTGAGGCGACAAACACAGCTGTTTATCTTCAGAATCGAATTGTAGCATCGGTGTTGGATGGAAAAACGCCATTTGAAATGTGGACAGGAAGAAGAAAACCTGACATAAACCATCTGAGAATATTTGGCAGTACTGTGATAGTTCATGTAGCAAAGGAAAGAAGACAAAAATGGGACAAGAAGTCAGAGAAACATATATTGATGGGATTTCCAGAAAATGTCAAAGGTTACCGACTTTACAACCCAAGGACTAAATCTATGACGACTAGCAGAGATGTTATCATCATGGAAGAAGACGCTATCATACCAGTAAATGAGAGCACATTTAATGCTGAACAAAAAGAAGAAAGTTTAGATTCAGTGGGGGACACTTCTGCAAAAAATGAAGAGTCAGTGGTAGAATCATCTGATGAGTTGTATATACCAAGTGAAGGTGAAGACACTGATGATACTACTGAAACGAGTGAACAAGAAAACAGGCCGATGAGGAGCAGAAAGAAACCAGATCGTTTAGGATTCTCAGATATGTGCGTTGATGAAAATGTATTTGATGATGCGAGGGGCTTATCTACGGAAGAAGCACTAAAAGGACCTGAAAAAGAGTTGTGGTTAAAGGCTGTGAATGAAGAGCGTAAGTTTTTTTATGATAATAGTGAGTGGGAGTTGGTAGATGCTCCAAAAAGTGGTACGGTTGTGAAGTGCAAATGGGTTCTAAGAAAGAAAAATGACAATGATAATAATGTTCGTTATCATGCTAGGCTCGTGGCGTGTGGTTGTATGCAAAACCAAGGTGTGGACTATTCAGACACATTTTCACCTGTTGTTAGACATAGAACACTGAGATTGTTATTTGCATTATATGTTAAAACTATTTTATAGTCATTTTTATAAACAGTGAAACACCCCCACAAGGAAAGTAAAACGTTTTATTGTTATACATTTTTATAAAGAGCAGATTTAAAAAACTTGCAAGTTTATGGACACGTTCCGAGAATTTACGGAGATTTATGTGAAATTTACGAAGGGAACATTATTGAAAAAAACTAAGAGTCCATAATTTGACGCAGATGTCTAGATGATCTGTAACAGGTACTTTCCGTAATTTCACGGACTTTTTTTAAACAGTGTAATAAAAGCTACAGAACTTACCTTTAATTTCTGCGTTTAACCTGTTGTATATCATCGAATACCTCTCCTTATTTTCAATATTTAGTATTATTGTTGTACTGAGCTCTTTTTAAAATTTAATTATATTATATATATATATGTGACCATACCAACCCCATCATATCAGTTTCGAACACCTGCACAGGTTATTTTATAATCATGTTATAGATCAGCTTCTGCAGAAATTTTTATAAGCATAGTTTGTTATAATTTAAGTACCAAAAGTGATAAGGCACTTGAGAC
The DNA here is from genome assembly GCA_002778355.1 of Clitarchus hookeri. NCBI lineage: Eukaryota > Metazoa > Arthropoda > Insecta > Phasmatodea > Phasmatidae > Clitarchus > Clitarchus hookeri. The sequence continues at coordinate 50,929 of NQII01006808.1, read as the reverse complement.
ATGGCGTGTACGAGGCCAGCTCAAGTGATGGTCTTATCTTCCGTGATCTTCTGGACTATCAATCCATTAATCTTTCGATCNTGTGTACGAGGCCAGCTCAAGTGATGGTCTTATCTTCCGTGATCTTCTGGACTATCAATCCATTAATCTTTCGATCAACCTCGCAATCTTTCCATCAACCATACGTTCAATATTTCGATCAATTTCGCAATCTATACATCAATATTTCAATCTTTCCATTAATCTTTTGATCAACCTTGTACTCATTTAATTTTTTTTGTTCAATCAATTGTTCAATATCGCAATCTTTCTATTAATATTACGTCTAATATTCTAATCAATCTCCCAATGTTTCCATCAATTTCTCATCCAGTATTTTGATAAACATTGCAATATTTTTACNTAATATTCTAATCAATCTCCCAATGTTTCCATCAATTTCTCATCCAGTATTTTGATAAACATTGCAATATTTTTACAAATTTAACAGTCTTTCGATCGGTATCGCAATCTGCTGGCCTTGTACATTCCATATATCAAGGGCCATGCACTACAGCTTCAAAAATCAAAACTAACTATGACTATAAAAATGTTGGTAGATGATTATCCATGTCATGATNTCATGCACTACAGCTTCAAAAATCAAAACTAACTATGACTATAAAAATGTTGGTAGATGATTATCCATGTCATGATTTGTAACATGACTTGTGCACGTGGTTGCTATTCATACGATGAGTTGGGTTTGGTCACATATACATACCACAATTTCATAAAAAAAACGAGTAGCATACTAATGCCTACATAACAGTCGAGGCAATGGATAATGTGCATATTCTGAAATCGTGTAAGAATTGGAATTGGGGAGAGGAAACCGGGAGTGTAGTAACGATTGAGAGATTTCTACACGGTTCCGCTTTAATGTAAAAAATTCGGTCCAAATAAAAAGAAAATTTTAATTAAAGAAAGAGATTCTTGATTTGACATTCTTTATGCCTATAAAACTTGTATGGTTACCTTCTCCGATAAACATACACTAGAAAGCTAAAAAAACTGGCATAGGCATGTGTAAGCAAATAACAGAAGTATGAAACCAATCAGAGTAACGCGATGCGGTCGGCAGCACCTATATAAGACAACAAGCGTCTGGCAAAGTTGCTAGATCGGTTACTGCTACTATAATGGCAGGTTATCAAGATTAAAGTGAGTTTGAATGTGCTGTTATAGTCGGCGCTCGAGAGATGGGACATAGCATCTCCGAGGTAGCGATAAAATTAGGATTTTCGCGTACGACCATTTCACGAGTGTGCCGCGAATATCGAGAATCCAGTAAAACATCACATCTTTGACATCGCTGCGGCCGGAAAAAGATCGTAAACAAACGGAACAAACGACGACTGACGAGAATCATTAAACGTGACAAACGTGCAACCCTTTCTCAAATTGGCGCAGATTTCAATGCTGGGGCATCAACAAGTTCCAGCGTGCGAACTATTCAACGGACCATCATTGATATGGGCTTTCGGAACCGAAGGCCCACTCGTGTACCGTTGTTGACTGCACGACACAAAGCTTTACGCCTCGCCTGGGCCCGCCAACACCGCCATTGGACTGTTGATGACTGGAAACACGTTGCCTGGTCTGACGAGTCTCGTTTCCAATTGTATCGGGCGGATGGACGTGTACGGGTATGGAGACATCCTCATGAATCCATAGACTCTACATTTCAACAGGGGGCTGTTCAAGCTGGTGGAGGCTCTGTCATGGCATGGGGCGTGTGCAGTTGGCATGAAATGGGACCCCTGATACGTCTAGATACGACTCTGATAGGTGATAGACACGTAAGCATCCTGTCAGATCACCTGCACCCATTCATATCCATTGTGCATTCCGACGGACGTGGACAATTCCGGCAGGACAATGCGACACTCCATACGTCGAGAGTTGCTACAGAGTGGCTCCAGGAACACTCTTCTGAGTTTAGACAGTTCCATTGGCCACCTAATTCACCATACATGAACATTATTGAGCATATCTGGGATGCCTTGCAACGTGCTGTTCAGAAGAGATCTCCACCTCCTCGCACTCCTATGGATTTGAGGACTGCCCTGCAGGATTCATAATGGGAATTGCCTCCTGCATACCTTCAGACATTAGTCGAGTCCATGCCAAGTCGTCTTGCGGCTCTTCTGCGTGCTCGCGGGAGCCCTACACGATATTAGGCAGGTGTACTAGTTTTTTTGGCTCTTCATTGTAGTTGTGATGATTTAAATGTAATATTTTATTATTATGCTTGCACAGGCATTATAGAACTTTTTTAGTTGCTTTTTTAGTTAAACATATATGTCGTATTTCAGTCACTACACTTATAAAAATCATACAGACTTAGGATAATTTACACAAGTTTGTGTGCACACACGCCCCTTTCTCACCCCTTACCAGCATCTTTTCACGTGATTTTCTACATAAGTCTTTAGGAAACGCAAGGCACACTTCAGATGGAGAAACTTACCTTGCGACCACACATTGTTGAACCTGTTGTTCACGTAACGAATTATATTTACTGTAGAAAAAAAAGTTGAGGCACGGACATCATATCTATTAGTTATGTCCATAGACATTGTAAAGGAGAATTTATTTATGATTATTAAATGTAAAATTCACGTCCTGTGTTGAGAAATTCATATATATAGCAGCAGATGATCTCTTAGATGTATGGGAAAACTATCCTGCTACGTCTGTTTCTCTCCCGAGCGTTAATTTGGCTGGAAGTTTGAAACGAAGCGAGACGTCGCAAGGAAAAGCTACTAAGCGGACCGAAATGAATACATTTAGCAGATACTTATCATAAGACATTAATAAACATAGTCGGCACTTAACATTTTTGTAATGTAACGTAATAAAAAAATACTTACCAGAACTACTTATGAACATTTTTTATTAGGTGTTCACAGAAGGACTGTTAAGTTTAATTTTTTAATCATGCTAGTCTTTATTTTGACTATGGAATAAATAAAAGTAATGGCAATGTGTCGCTGAATACACAAGAATGACTAAAGAAAATTTTTTTTAAGAATGCATTTTTTTTGGTTTAGATTTGATACCAAGATAATTTTAAAACTATTTAAATTATATTTTCAACAAGTTATTTTGTGATAAATCTGTCTGTGGCGTTTATTAATGTGCTACGTTAATATTTAGAATTACATTTTTTTTGTAGTAAATTATAAATTTTTTAAAATTNGTGGCGTTTATTAATGTGCTACGTTAATATTTAGAATTACATTTTTTTTGTAGTAAATTATAAATTTTTTAAAATTTTAATATATTCAACATTGAGAAGAAAACAGTTTTTTATTTTCTTACTTTCAAAACCCCAAAATTATTAGATAACGTGATTTCACCTTCGCCAACCTAGAACTCAACGTGTTAGGGGTGGTTAAATATATTCGTTGATACAATTGTCAAACATTTTTGTATCTATATGTAGTGAAATTTTCTGTTCAGAAGTTTATAATATGAACGAGGAAGCACTATACTTTTTGTTTTTAGATTACAGTATACTGAAAAGAATATTTTCAGTTTGACTAAAAATATATAAAGCATAACTCTGCAACATTTCTCTTACATAAAATGCCAACTGTCAAGCCGCAATAAGTGCAAATATTAAAAAAAAAAAAAAAAAAAAAAAACGAAAGTTGAACATTGTGAAAAATACTTACATTCAGTTTCAAGCCTTCATGTAAGTTTCAAACCAGTCGTAATATGGTAATGTTATTTTTAAATAGCGAATAATCGTATGCAATGAAGCGGCGTTTCTTCCTTCTGAATATCTTGAAAAGAAATACGGCGGAGTTGGCTTGAGAGCAGCTATTTGGAGAAGGGAGATAATATTAAATGAAAGCAGAATGTGCGGGAATTGAGCCTTCAGGAAGGGAGTGTGGTGGTAGGGAAGTACATGACCAGGCTATCTCGAGCAGGCGGATGTAACGCAAGTGATTCCACCTCTTCTTCTCCTCTACTCTCTGTGTAATGTAGCGAACAGCAGCAGGCGAGGGAGAAATCTGGCAACAATGTTCGCTCCAGTTAGCTTCAACAAAACATCCCTTCATGCACGCAAAATGTAATGTTTAAGGAAGGTTCGTAAACAGCTGTTTGTCAAGACGTCATGTGAGATATTCATCGTAGAACGGTGCAAATGAAAAATTACGCGAAACTTAAAAAAACATTTTATAAAAAGAACACATTTCGTAAAAAAAAAAAAANACGGTGCAAATGAAAAATTACGCGAAACTTAAAAAAACATTTTATAAAAAGAACACATTTCGTAAAAAAAAAAAAATACCATTCGAATGTTGCATAATTGAAGGCCTTTTTGTAAATGTATTCTTTTTTTTTTTAACTGCCATTTCAGACAAAAATATGGAGTTAAGCTAACAAGTAAAATACTGAAGACCTTGAAAGTACATTAAAGTTTATACATTTCTTTTATTTGCAATTGTTGGCCCTTAATGTTACATGTTCCCACCTCACACACACAATTTGGTCTAAATTAAGGCCAGTAAATTTTATTAGTTTGAAAAATAGATTTAGTAAGGGAATAAAGCGTACAGTTTGCTTTTGCTCTAAACTGTTGTCTTAACACTGAAAAAAGTCTAATGTTCACACAACAAAAAATACTAAGAAACATTTTTTTATAATTTTATGTTGTAGGGAAATTAATAATGTTGTGACAAATCTAAGCTCGTTAACAATTCACAAAGTCATATATTACTATAGTGCATATATACTGTTAAAGCGTTAATGTAAATAACGCGTTTAACTAATANAATTCACAAAGTCATATATTACTATAGTGCATATATACTGTTAAAGCGTTAATGTAAATAACGCGTTTAACTAATATAGCCGCAACCAAATGTTTTGATACGCTAAAAATAACAGGAATAACAATATAATTTGTGTTACTGCGACTTAGTGCAATGTCTAGCCAACACAAGATTACACTGACTTAACACTGTAAAATGGCGGATACTAATGAACTGCGATAACCCCGTAAAATTAAACCACTAGATTAAAGATTTAAAGCACCGTAATATAACTTAATGAAGCTTAGACTAGCTCTCAAGCCTTGAAAAGCAGTTTACGTGTGCCAGATATACATATATATCTAGAGTATAAAGTATTTCCACATAAGCAAAGAGAAATGCAGTTTGTCGTTCTATTGTGCTGAATACTGACGATACGAAACAGTTATACATGTTATAATAGAGCAGTTGGTAGGACATAAGGTTTCGTGAAGTGNGCTGAATACTGACGATACGAAACAGTTATACATGTTATAATAGAGCAGTTGGTAGGACATAAGGTTTCGTGAAGTGGAGTGAGTGAGTAATTGAAGAGATTTGGGTGGTTCTTACAGCGAGGTCTTGAGAGCTGATGAGGGTGATTGAGGTGAGTATGAAGCGGCACCGGAATGAAGGGGCGGGGGAAACAGGAGATCACCGATTCCCACATGCAAGAATCCGGGAGTGGCACGGCCGAGGATTGAACTCGGTTCGTCTTGGTGGGAGGCGAGCAGGCTAACCGCTCAGCCACCGTTGCCCCTTCGTAAAGCGGAGAACGTTAAGCACTCATAGCGCGATTCCTGTCCCTCTTTGTTGGTAATATTTATTTTTGCAACAAAATAATTGTACGTAAATTTATTTTACATCAGAATGTTCTTAAAAAAAATACAAGAAGATTTAAACACAAATGTTAACATTATTTCTAAAATGAAACAAACTTGCTNAAAATACAAGAAGATTTAAACACAAATGTTAATATTATTTCTAAAATGAAACAAACTTGCTAGTTACTGACTAGTGATCGAATTAATATATTCAAAGAACCAAATAGTACAAACTAACTAGATGGCAGCAGTAGTTACTTATTATGATATTATAACAACACCCCCACTATATCAAATAACTATAAACATTTAAATTACACATAAAATTTTAACAAATTGAATAGCCAACATATTCATCAAGTAATAATGTTTAACAGTGTTCAAACTCTTGGTTAACAAGTGAGCTGGTATCTCATTTGTCTCCAAGTATTTCAGTTCTACAAATTTTATTACTGACACATTCTTTAAAAAAATGATAGCGCACATCAATGTGTTTAGTTCGCTTATGGTAAACATTATTTACAGAGAGTTTAAGTGCCCCAAGATTGTCATTAAACACAGTTATAGGAAATAGATCTCCAGTTATTTCACACAAGTTGGGCTAATATATTGCTTCCCTACACGCTTCTGTGACACCCATGTATTCTGCTTCCGTGCTTGATAAAGCTAAGGTTTTCTGTTTCTTTGCTTCCCATGAGATTGCACACCCAGCCAATACAAAGCACAAGCCAGTGTATGACTTCCTATCTATAACATTATTTCCCCAATCAGCATCAGCAAACCTTTCTAATTGCGGATTTCCGTTTTTCCTATATTTGAAACCAAAATTCTTTGTTTTCTTTAAGTACCTCAGCACTCGCTTAGCATACAACCATGTTTCCTGATTATAACAGTTATTATATTGGCTTAAGTAAATAATCGCAAATGGTATATCATGCCTAGTTAAAACCGCCAAATACATGGTATGGCATTGGGTCTTTACAATTTTCTCCTTTATAATATTTAATTTATCCTCTAAAGGAGTATCTGCAATTTTACATTCTGTCATATGGACATTTTTTAATAATTGGTCTATATAATTTTTCTGAGTCAAAGTAATTTCACCTTCAGTTTTGTCTAAATTTACACTCATTCCAAAACATTGCTTAACCTCTCCTAAATCTTTGATTTAAACTGTGACTCTAATGCATTTTTAAACACATAGTTTCATTATCATCATTAGAAAGAATTAAGAAGTCGTCGACATAAAGTGTATTAATTTTTCTGCGACGATTATTATTTTTGGTATACAAACAAGACTCNGAATTAAGAAGTCGTCGACATAAAGTGTATTAATTTTTCTGCGACGATTATTATTTTTGGTATACAAACAAGACTCTATCTTAGAACGCTTATAACCCATCTTTATGAGACACTCATCGACCTTCTTGTACCATGTTCTTGGCGACTGCTTTAAGCCATAAATGACCCGTTTTAATTTAAGTACTTTTCCACAACTTTTTGTTACAGGAAAACGATCTGGTTTTTGCATATAAATTGTTTCCTCAAGCTCCCCATTCAAGAAAGCCGTAGTCACGTCAAGATGTGTTATNGCATATAAATTGTTTCCTCAAGCTCCCCATTCAAGAAAGCCGTAGTCACGTCAAGATGTGTTATATTTAAACCTAAATGAGAATGTTGTCCGGTAGCGGGATTTCAACTCTGACAAAATTTACAGTCTGAGCCATTATCCGCTCACCTACTACGCTTTTACAAGAAGTGCTGTTGTAAATAAGGGATTAATTTAGAATTATGCATATAGACCTCTTAGTTTCTAGTCGTGTTACGCTTGCTATTTTGTTTTATTTACGGTTTATAAAACGAGGTTACGAAAAAACTGCTTTATTTTTGTTATGTGCGTGATTTACTGTGTATACAGAAGGTTTTGTCCTGTAGCCAAATTTGAACAACAATCAACGAATTGGCACTCCATGAGTGGTTCGCCACTTACCTACTACTATTTCACACGAAGTGGTTTGTGAAGATGGGATTTCATACGTTTCAGGTATCGTCGGAATTGTTCGTGTGTCAAAATTGAAGCCATTAGAATACGAAGATATTTCGTATTTGATATTTATGGAGCTCATTTCCGTTATTCGTCATTACAGTGTGTCTTTCCGTAAATTCACTCTACGTCTCCGTAACATTTTCCGTAAATCTACAGCAACTTGTAACAGTTACTAAAGTAAGGTTCTAATTTTTAATTGTGTTTCCTGGTGGAGTACGTCATACTCACATCGAAAACACTAACATTATTTTATATTTTTAAATAATAATGTATAAATTTAATTTTTCTGAGTGGTTGTAGAAAATTCGGGATATTGGAAGATTAAAGAACTCAGTTGCCGTCATTGCATGGATTGGCCACATAAAGAAATTGCACAGAGCACTAACACATTCGGTAAAAAATTAAATGTTGAAACAGTTCCTGGTATTGGCGAACCATTGAAATGTTCATACACTACCAGAAATGTTATGTAAATGTAGTATATAAATGTGAGAAAATTCAGCATCTGTGACAAAAACTAGAACTTAGATTNACCAGAAATGTTATGTAAATGTAGTATATAAATGTGAGAAAATTCAGCATCTGTGACAAAAACTAGAACTTAGATTATAATATACAACATGAGAAACCTATCAGGATTTTCTGTAACTTCTGATGTCTGCGACGAGTAATAGTGAAGGTAAACGAGGTTTTCGTTGACACTGTAATCGATAACAGTCGTTTTCCTGGCAGTTTGGCTATTCATATTGCCCAAACCTATCGTANACCAAAAATGTTATGTAAATGTAGTATATAAATGTGAGAAAATTCAGCATCTGTGACAAAAACTAGAACTTAGATTTTAATATACAACATGCGAAACCTATCAGGATTTTCTGTAACTTCTGATGTCTGCGACGAGTAATAGTGAAGGTAAACGAGATTTTCGTTGACACTGTAATCGATAACAGTCGTTTTCCTGGCAGTTTGGCTATTCATATTGCCCAAACCTATCGTANGTTTTCGTTGACACTGTAATCGATAACAGTCGTTTTCCTGGCAGTTTGGCTATTCATATTGCCCAAACCTATCGTAAAAAATTATAGTTTTTGAAAGCTGAAAAGCAACACTTCAGACACTTCAGTTATAGGGATAACAAAAAAATATGTGTGCGTCTTTTATAGTAAACATTAACTCTCAGTTTCTAGTCCTCATAATATTAACGTTTTGCGTTATTTCAACGTTTTACAATGTCACTTCGAAAAATATAGTTGCCATGTAACGAAAATATTGCTTTCTACGCAGTACTTTCTCAAAAAATACACTACAAGGTTTAAAAAAATTATCAAAATTTCTGGAAGATTTTAAAAATTCACGTGGAGTTCCATAACACTCGGGGAACGGTACTATTTAATAAAATAGAGTTTCAGTTACTTGTTATATATTTAAGCGTATTTTTAACTCGTACATTCCCATCATGTCACTGAACTTTTTCTAAGATGGCAGTGATTGGCTCTCGTAGAGCTTAAACCAGTGTGTGGATTCGCGCTGTGCGACGTACGCCCGTCCAGTCAAATTAAGGCAGTCNACCAGTAAGATGGCAGTGATTGGCTCTCGTAGAGCTTAAACCAGTGTGTGGATTCGCGCTGTGCGACGTACGCCCGTCCAGTCAAATTAAGGCAGTCGCAAATGACTCACGGGAGATTGGTTCATAATTGGAACTAAACAGTGCAAATTAGAGGTGAGCATAGTTGGAACTTTCTTTCCCCGTATCGCGAGAGCGACATTTTCTTACAGACGCCAAGGCCAGAAAAATGAGCCCCCAAAAACAAATCAGCCAAAATATTNATCGCGAGAGCGACATTTTCTTACAGACGCCAAGGCCAGAAAAATGAGCCCCCAAAAACAAATCAGCCAAAATATTTTTGCTAACGATTCCCGACAAAACATGTATATAATGATAGGAATTCAAATGTGAAAAGATTAAAGAGTAGAGAAGAGATTTGGGGCAGCTCTTAACATCGAAGTCTTGAAAGCCGATGAGGGTGAAGTGAAATGAGTGTGTAGCAGTGCAGGAATGCAAGGACGGGGGTGACGGGAGATCCCTGAGAAAACCAGCTGAGCAACGGCATCGTCCAACACGAATCCCACATACAAAAATCCGGGAGCGACCCCGCACGGAATCGAACCGCGATTCGCTTATGTGGGAGGCGAGTAGTCTAACCACTACACTACCGCGGCCTCAAATGTGGAAATTTAGCAATGATATATTTCTTCTCAAATTCGAACGAGTATCTGCGAAGTATTTATGTAATAGGTTGTTCACGGTAAAGTGAGCACTTTTGAAAGCCGTGGTTAAGATCTACTTGTACGGGAATAGTGTGCTCTTACACCATATGCACATTGCCATGGGCCTGATCACTTTATTCATGCGTCGGTCAAGTGAAACTGTAGAATTATTACCAAATTAAATATTTTATAAATTTTTTAATTCTTACAATTATATGCATTTTTAAAAAACAGAAAATAAAAAAAAATAATTTTAGTATTCTTAAATGTTTACTTAATATTTTCAATTAAACTCTGTGATGTGGGCCTACTTTATCTCAGTCGTTGACAACTTTACTGTATGTATGCCGGTAAGTCAGCCCTTTAAAATATACGCAGGTAAGGGCAGTGACGTTTTTCACATGTTGATTTCAAAAGTGCTCACTTTACCGTGAACAGCATTTAAACTTTTTTTTTCAGAATAACCGTTATTTATTACAGTTATTCTTCTCACTTTCATATGAAAGTGAGAAGAACTTCAAGGAAATGGGAAGATTTCTTTTTCCTACANATTACAGTTATTCTTCTCACTTTCATATGAAAGTGAGAAGAACTTCAAGGAAATGGGAAGATTTCTTTTTCCTACATAAGTCTGCGTCACTGGTAAAAGTGTTTTAAGAGAGACGTCTCCAGGGCCAGCCTGAGCTGTTCGCTGTGCTTGTGCTCTGTGTTCCTTGTGTAAGTTATAATGAATTATGTGGAAAACAAGAGATGCACAAGCAGTCGCGATGTGAGCTGGTAGTCAGCAGAGAGAGAGAGAGAGAGAGAGAGAGAGCTCAGGTCTTCGCCTGCCTCTCGGGTATTCCCCTGGCGTTGCTCGCGACCCTCTTCAATATTGCATGCGCCACCAGGCAGCTCAGAGAGCAGGAATGCAGTGAGAGGAGTGCAACCTCGTGCTCTGATGCCGAAAACAGCTCCCGCTGTCCGCCGCTCCCGGAGTCTAAGTCAGCATGCTGCCATTCCCATTTCCCAGATGCACCTTTTCTCATTTTACTTCCGTGTGCAAGCCCACAACATTTCAGCTTTTTTTAATTCTCGCATCGATAGTGGTAAAAGTCCAATCTTATACATATTCTTTCAGGTCAAAAACGAAATATCATTCATACGTCTGCGTTGATTATTTACAGATTAAAATTTAACAAAACATTATTAAGCCAAACTCCAATTTATTTTTNATTCATACGTCTGCGTTGATTATTTACAGATTAAAATTTAACAAAACATTATTAAGCCAAACTCCAATTTATTTTTGAAAAATTCACTGTTACGTAAACACACAAACACTCGTTCATTGCCCACGACTTAAAACCAAGACATTTCACTAAGTATACTAGGATATAGAGGTAGAATTGTCACCTATACTTCTCCAAATAATTTAGAATAATTAACAATTATTAAATCACTGCACAGTAAAAGAAATTTAGTAAAACTTAAACAATTTCTTTAACAATTTCTAAGTATTTTTTTGGTGTATTTCAAANACACAGTAAAAGAAATTTAGTAAAACTTAAACAATTTCTTTAACAATTTCTAAGTATTTTTTTGGTGTATTTCAAACCGATATTTTTTCTTCCACACTGTATTTGTAACAGAATATAATTATCAAGTGTAACCGGTTAACATAAAAGGCCTGATACGATTATAAACGCAGAAATATATGGTCCTGCGCAATATAAATTAGGTAGGAATGTTCCTACAGCCATGAACTTTATTTTCGTATAGTTTTAAAATACAGTAATTTCTATACATGTTCGTTAAACATAAACTTGTTCAGTTTATGAGAAAAATAGACATGACTTAGTCACAGAAATTTCGTCGAGTAAGTTTTCAAACTGTGATGTTAATTTTGTTATATACGTTCGATTTGCCTCTAATGCAGCAATTCTCAATGGTTGTCTAATTTCTGTTCTGTTTCGGTTTAACGTATTTTCCTTGATAACTCGACAGCAAAACAGCTTAAAATTTCGAAATTAATATGTTTTTCTGTTTGAAAATATGACATAAAGAACAAACAACGCTTAATTTCTCCCAAATAATGTGTTATATGGTTTCATATTTTGTTAAAGTCTGAATATTCCTCAGCACCACCCGAAAATAAATATTCACGAGACGTTAACGAATGTTTTTACTTTCGTACTTATTATGGTCGCTTGTCACTTGAAGTGTCTTCCGCCAATATCTTACATATTATTGTTTACGATGGGAATTTATATGTTAGGAATAAAGGAGTAAAATAATTTTGAATTTCGTAAGAATTTTCCATCTGTACAAATAAACATTTATTGCTGATCATATTCGTATCAACGCATGTGTCACTAAGCCTATTTGTATGACCTTTTATTGTTTCTTAAAAGAAATGTATTTGACGAGGAATTTGAAAATTTTTTACACCTCCTTCTACGTGATACGCGGTAATACAAAAATGTGCATCAAGTCTTAAATTGAATCGAGTACCGTACCCGTAAAAACTTTTAAAATTATTGCTTCAAACTTCCGGGAATGGCAAGCCGTGTTATGAGAAACTTTTTTTTGGGGTAGTGGAAACAAGTATTTCTATATGCATCGTTTGGACGCTAAACATAGTTATCTAACAGGCCCCTGGCTTCTGGCAGATAGGCATTCAGAATTAATAGTCTTTTGCAGTAATGTTTCTAGATGCATTGCTTTTTTTGTGTGTGTGTATTTCATTATATTTAAAACTTTTTCCTGCCTGATGTTNGTAATGTTTCTAGATGCATTGCTTTTTTTGTGTGTGTGTATTTCATTATATTTAAAACTTTTTCCTGCCTGATGTTTCTGTGGAAACTTACATTCTCGTGCTCCTTGCCTCACTGCAAACAATACAGCGTCGATGCACTCTGTCGATACTCGCGACTTGCTTCACGATGATTTTCGTGACTTGTGCTTACTATTTCGTAATGACCACGAATGGCTTTTCTGTGGAGGACCAATTTTCTGTGTCAGGCCAGTTTGAAATCATAAATATGTGTTACTTTTAATTTATTAGTAGCACTCGAAGTGCTTTATGCGCAAGGAAGTGTACAATTAACTTCAGAGTACTGTACTTCAGATCTTCCACTGTCGATCGAGATCTGTTTGACATATGTTTAAGGCCGGTTTGTGATCTGTTNCTGTGTCAGGCCAGTTTGAAATCATAAATATGTGTTACTTTTAATTTATTAGTAGCACTCGAAGTGCTTTATGCGCAAGGAAGTGTACAATTAACTTCAGAGTACTGTACTTCAGATCTTCCACTGTCGATCGAGATCTGTTTGACATATGTTTAAGGCCGGTTTGTGATCTGTTTGTTGTCGAATGTGGTAAGTTATTATAAGTCTGTTTGAGGTGGTATGTTGTCTGTTTCCAATCTATTGACGATTTATTGAAATATGTTACAGGTAATAGAGGTCTCTTTAAGTCGGTTGAGGTCTGTTGCAATATTCGATATCTAATATATCAAAGTGATAAATGTTACTCGTCATCTCTCTGGCTGGCTACATAATGAGTGTACATAGCCAAATTGTTTAAAGTATAATTAGCCGTCCTTCGACCACTGAAATAAACATCGTTAAATTACTTAAATTAATGCAAAAACAGTATTTTGTATGGGAAAATAGTGTTGTCTTATGCAGTTGTAGTGGATAGGTAAAGAAGACAAAAAACATTACTGAAAAAAACCATAATTTTAAAAATACATTGGTGCATTTTACTTCATAATTATGCTGAATGTGAAAATTGTATTTATGCTGAATAACGTAGTTATTTAATAGGTATTTAAGAGAAAATAAATATAAATTTATTTCACAGTTCTGTACAATTGGGATGCGATAATAGAAGTGGAAATTAGTGCCAAATATATGTAGAAAATCCCTTAGAATTCTAAAGTTAAAGGCATAATACAACACATTAACCTGTTTTGTATCGGGTATACTACTTATGGTCTGAATTTGGTTGCTTTATCTCCAATTGTTCGAAAATGGCAGNTAACCTGTTTTGTATCGGGTATACTACTTATGGTCTGAATTTGGTTGCTTTATCTCCAATTGTTCGAAAATGGCAGTCAACTATTTATATAAACAAGGCTTTGTACCAAATGCCACATGACACCATTTTCGGGTTAGAAATATTTATGAGGTCGGAATTAGGTTTCTGTGCCTTCAATGATTCGTCAGTTTTCGCCAGATGTGTTTATAAATGGGCTTCAAGATTTATGTGACATATATGCATGTTATGGGGTCGGAAGTGTTACATATTAATCTGAATTTGTTTTCTGAATTAAAATGGTTAGTAAACGACAGTGAAATATCCTTTTAATATGTCAACGGGCATAGTATAAGATATTCTCATGACGTTCACCTATGTTACACCTACCGGATTTTTCCCGCAGTTTTGCGGTTCAAGTCGATGCATCGTCACCGGCTTTAGGCGCTGTTTTGAGTCAGCGGACTGATTTGGGTTTGGCCCTCGTAGCTTTTGCCAGTCATAGCCTCACCGAGTCGGAACGCAAGTTGGGAATTTATGAAAAGGAAACCTTGACTTGCATTTATGGGTTAGAGAATCCTACATTAATCACGAAGAGTGTGCTTTGTATACGGATAACCAGGCGCTGCGTTGGGTTCCGAACAACCCCCAACACCTGCGTTTGTCGCGTTTCCGTTTCAAAGTACATCATGTTCGCGGTTCTGAAAACCAAGCGGCGGACGCCCTTTCTAGGATGTACGATCCCGTGGACTTCGAAGCGAAGCTCGTTAACAGCAAACGTCTTCCAACATATAATGTCTCTAGAATCAATTTGACTAAGATAATTAACACTAGTCACTGTACTGTTGTGTGGATGTCTGAAAAAGAAGAACTTCAAAATACCAGATCCATTGTGTGCAGTCATTCCTTGTAGAGTGAACCTGTACATAAAACTCAGTAGAACAAAACTCTCTTCTGCCGTAGTAAATTGCTTCACAAACACATTATCATCCTTCATAACATCGCAGTCGAAGAGACATTATTTGTTGGAAGACATTTGCTGTTAACGAGCTTGTGGCTACTTCAAATTCTGTTATTAATGTTGTTCAGTCTCCAGTGTTGTATTCTAGGCGTAGGCTTAAGTTTGAACTTGGTGATGCTATATGGGTGTTCCGAAAGTTGGTTGGTACTAACGGTGATGTTCGTGTATTAGGTCATGTACAGTATTTATATTGTGCCAAATTGTTTGTTAAGTTGAGGCAGGCTCAGGGTAATGACCTCTTTTGCAACCAGGTTAAAGTGGATTTGAGTGCTGGAGCGGTGCTTCCATATGTAGGGGAAAGTAATATATTGTACTTCACCGGGAAGAACGGACGTGGGCGCAAGATTGTAGTTTCGGAATTATTAAGGCCTATGGTCCTTTCTCATTTTAATGATTCGGTGTTTGGTAGGCACTTGGGTGTCAGTAAGTCATTTATTAAAATTGCGGTTCGATTCGCTTGGCTCTACGTGTAAGAGCGACGTTTCGGATTTTGTGCGGTCATGTGATATGCGTCAGAAATGCAAACAGGCGCGAGACACCATCGTTGGACGGGAGGTAACGCAGATACCTCAGGCTACCTGTAGCGTTGTATACCTAGATATTTTTAGACCATTAGTAAGATCTAAAAAGGGCAATGTGTGTATTCTGATCTTATTGGTCACTTTCACAAAGTTTGTTATTATTTTGGCACTTCGTAACATGAAGGCTTTTCCAATAGTTAAGGTGCTTACCGATCAAGATTGGAAAATATTTAGTGCACCAGTTGAAATTGTTCCCGACAGAGCCAAGTACTTTACTTCAATATTTTCAAGAATTTGTGTTTTATTTGGGCGATTAAACATTTCCCCTCTAGTCCCTACTACCCGAAGGGAAACCAGGTAGAGAGGTTTAAAAAACCATTTTAAGGCTTGTTTAACCATTATTTACAATCAGGGTGATAATAAATGGGATCAGGACCTAGATTTCAATAATGTAGGCTTTAATAGTGCACTTCATGATTCCACAGGAGTCCGACATTCTCTCCTTTCCTGGGTCGGCATTTCTGACATCCTTTATTCAACATCTGGAATATGCACCACCCCCCCCCCCNATACTGACCATAATCGCCTCTGGAGAAGGTACATCGTAGGCTCGAGGCAGCGGAGCTGCAGGCCATTGCCATAATGGACCAGGGTAGGTTGTCGGTTAATTTCAAGGTTGGGAACCTGGTCCTTCGCAAGAATTTCACGTTAGCAGATTTGGGAAAAACCTAACGGGGAAACTGATACACAAATGTTATGAACCATTTAAGGTTCATAAAATTTTAGGGCCAGATACTGCTATTTTATTTTCACCCAGCTCAAATCGCTCTTTTTGCAAGGCTCGTGTCTTGCAGTTTAAGGCTTACGTGCAGCGCTATTGATTGTTCATTGTCTATAGTGTGTTGTGCCTGCTGCTTAGCTGTTATTTGGTATGCATTTTGTTGTAAGCGCACGTTTGTATCCTTGACCTTGTTCCCATGTAATTTATGTTAAAGTATTCCCTTTTCTAATCGTTTATTATTGTTTGTTCTCTACCTCCGACCCAGCCACGCCGAGTGCGCCGTGCCACGTTGACGTTAACGGTTTGGAAGCTGAACCAGTCTGCAGTTTGAAGAGACTGAGCTTCTGTTTGTTACAGCAACTGATACCCCCCTGGCTACTGCTTGTTGCTGTTCTTCTGTGCCTGAGAAGAGACCAGCTCACTTGGCGCTGAGATGCCCTTTGGCTCTTGGCTACCCGCCGTCTCCGGGGACCGCACTGCAGATGGAGTTAATCACTCCTCGTATCGAACATATGGAATATGGACTTGACCTACATATTTCTGTGTTATCAATCAATCTATAAACTGCTTCTCTTCTATCTACGCTATGGTTTATGCTCTGCCATGTCTACGAGTTTTTACTTACTGCTTCTTCTGTGAACTGCCTCTTGTGTACCGACGAACTTTCGACTTTGAGAGACTAGTCCCAAGGGTACAGGTTGTGGGGTAGGGGTTGCCACGCTGGCGCTGTCGAGTTTGTGTTTTTATCACCATCTACTTCTGAGCGGTGGTGTTACTCTTTGTTTGACTTGGATCCCCCCCCCTCACCATAAAACCCCGTTTTCCATCCTTACTTTCCCCTTCCCCTTCGTTCGTAACAATTTTTGTTTGGCCAGGATAGTTTACCCAAGTCCTTGCACAGTCGCGGCTCTGGCTATGCTTCTCTACTATACGGCCGTCCAATGTCTGCTACATTTCTCCGCAACTTACACCGCTAGATCATCGCTTGTACATGTTGGCTTAACCACTTTCACCTTCGCCCAGCAGTGGACAACGCCAACATTATGTTACTGAGCTAATGCAGTATACCAGTGTAACTACTGAGCAATGTGGCGGTAAAACGGTAAGTCGTGGAGAACGCTAACATTGCGGTTGGGTTTTTAATGTTTTTTTTAATTTGTGTGGCTTTTTGGTGTTGTATCTTGGGTGTGCAGTAAGGCTAGGCCATTCCAAAATTTTGGTTTCGGTCGCCCTTCAAAATTACGTTCCGGCTTAACTATGGTGTTGCTTTGCTGTGTCTATTTTTTTTAACGTGTCGTGTTTGTCCTTTTTAGCAGCCCACGTTTTATGAGTATCCATTTTTTTCTGTTTCCGCGGCTATATCGTTGGGGCGTGAAGCTTTTAATTTGTTGTTTTATCTTTGTAATTTTTAACAGTCGGAGCCGTATTGGGTCTTATGCGACTCTCTCCCATCGTAATTATTTTGCAAACTTTTAATTCTTTTGAAATTATTTTATGGAATGGAGGCTTTACTGGGCCATCCAATTGCTGCCCTCCTTTCTTCGAGTTTTTAGAGTCAAGTGGGTGCTGTTTTCTAGTCAAAGAAAATAGTGACGTTTTTAATAAGTTTTTGAATAAATTAAATATTGGATTTGTATTTTGTAAAGGTTTGTTATTCTGGAGCTAATATTATATTTTTAATGTTGTATTCTTTCTCTTTTTGGTGCTCCAAGGCAAATACTGCGTCTGAAAGAACTTTAATCAAAGAAACAAATTGTTATCAACTGTGATAATTATTGCTGTTAGATTAATTTTATTAGTCGTTCTTAAGGTTGTTTTGCCAATTCAAATTTTTATTTATATATAATAAAGGGTATTGAGATATGTTTTCTAATGAATATTATTTTTGAATTGTCACAAAGTAATTATATCCCGAGAATTCAGAGGATAAAATATTTTGTCACGATATAGAGAAAAATTTATTTAAGAAGCTAAGTTAATCTGAAAAACAGATTAGCGGGACAATTTGGCAATTAAATTCAACAAACTCTCGTTATACCGCTTGCTGAAACCATCCCTAAGAGTTTGTTGTGATATATCTACTTGTTGAGCTTGTGCTATGAATTAAGGGTTTAACGCAAATGGTCACTGAATTATGATCACCTTAGCTTTTAAGTTGATATGTGCTTATTACAAGACTAGTCAAGCTTTGGCTAGTCACATATACACTTGGTAGTATTTGAGTAAAAGATCTGCATAGCAAAACCCTACTCAAAATATCCTTTCACCATAAATTCAAAAATAATAATTTTTGCAATCAGACAACTATTGGTTTTTAAATAAATAGATAAATTGAATAGTATATAGATATAAATTTAATAACGCTATCTAAATAATTATATTATGAATTAAAAATAATATTTTTAATTTGTCGACAGAATGTTTGAATAGAAATCATTGATTTTCATTACGTAAGTTACACTTCACATTGGTTTCTAGATGAAGACGAAAGTTTTGAAACTGGGTGATGAATTCAAATATTTTTATTTGGCTTACCTTATACCTATAAAACAAATATTTCTGCTGGTTCGCTGAAACAGCCTTATGTGATTGTAGGGTTGGTGGTCGTAACTGCTGGCCATTTTCGGGAACATCCATCACTCCCGAGTCGACTTTAAGTTCGTGGTCCCACTCACGCCGGTTTGCCCATTGTGCCAAACTCACTATTTCATTTGGAAACAATTACATCAGCATACTCTATCCGACATGGTCAGCAATAGGCAACATAAGCAACACACACTATCACTGATGGTGGAAATTTTTGGCATCGTCACACACTATCTGCCAGGATCGAGAATGGATTATGTTGGGGATTATATTATAAGGTGAAACAAACCTAGTAGTTCGGCAATTAAATATCAGTTGTCTACAAGCCTTCGACTCTAGGGGTCTCACATCAAGTAGGGGATCGCGCGAAGGCGTATCATTACTGCACTAGTTAAAACTTTGTAAGTTGCAAAATTACTTACAAGCTGGGGCTCAGAGCATATCGAATATTACACCTGCAACATCATCATCTGATTGCACAGCACAGCCTAAGTCAGTGTTCTGCGAGCCAAAGTCTAATATTAATGGCTTTTTCCTGAAGCAATCTGCATTCAGGGGGTTACGAAAAGATTACGTTGCACCGAATATGATAACTACATCGACAGATGTTTGCTCTTTTCTGTCAAGTATGAGACCTAATATAATAAACCAACTTATCGACGAGGTAGAAATACATGGTGCAGTCAAATATAGCATATGGTTGGACTGCAGCTATACGAAACCAGAACCTCACGATAGTGAATATTGTACCAGAGCCTTCAAGACGTACGTCTTCATATTTGTTCTAATTTAAAAAATCCACATTAAAATTTATTTTTAAAACATTCAAAACATTAATTTTTTAATTGTTTAAAATATGCTGTCCCAAAATGTTTCAAATTTTTTGTTTAGTTTGCGTAAGATTTGAAATTTTTTTAAAATTTGTTCGAAGGTTTTGCAGTTTTATAAAATAATTTCTCTAAATTTTGTTTTGATTTTTTACGTTTTTTTTAATTTTTTATTTTCGTGTTTAAGGCCTACCCAATGTCAATCCCGTGTTGAAAACAACATGTTCAACATGGCTGCCACCTAATATCATTGTCATATGATTTCAAGGTCGTAGTACTACGGCCTAGGGAGCCTGCGATATCCCATTTAAAATACGTTGTCCCAAAACGACGTAATCAAGTTACTCCATTTAATTATAGGCTTTCGTTGCATCGTTTCAAAGACCATGGAATAGACATTGTATAAATACCGTCCTTCCTGCAAAATCTAATCTCCCTCTCTTCGAAGGCCCGTGTTTTAAAACCACTTGAAGATCAATTTCGTGGCTATGTAAGCTGAAAATTGACTTCTTTAATGTTCCATTGGTATATAAAATAGTTTATGGATTTTCGCGTGATTGCTTAAAACTTTTCGGAAACGTGTTTGTATAAAGAAATAACTTACTTAGAATATCAAATAAAATAACAACGATTTTAAGATCTCCTGGTTGAATAATAACATATACGTAATTAATATCAGAAAGTTCGGTCGTCATTACAACCAACACCGACACACTTTAGTTACAAGATGAAAGCAGGAGCCCCTTCGCTGCCTGGGCGTCTCTGTTACACAGAGCTGTGCAGATGTCGTCTGTAGTCTGCGCATCTGCTTGCCCACAAAGAGGTCCTTCCTCATAGAGGATCATAGCTTGACTTCCATTTATGAATAAAATAATATTCTTTACGTCTTCTGGTTTGGCATAATTATTGGAAGTGTTAGGCTCAAGGACAGGTGATTTACACACATCATGGGAATCCAAGTTGCAAAAATCGTAACCACTTAAGTGATACCCGATACTTTCCCTGGTAGATATTCTGATTGACGATGGTGAAAGCAGTGGAAACAAAGGTTATAACTAAACTGTAATAAAAAATCGCACTATTTGCATCATTGTGCGTTTAAATGCACCTTAAATTCAGAGAGGCTGACGCGTTTCTCATGAAGGTTACGTACTACAGGCGGGATTTGCAACGGGAAAGGATTACCGAGAGCTTTCCAGTTTTACGCTTTTTTTTTTTTTTTTTTTTNAGAACTAATCCTCCCATGAAAGCAAAACTCAGCTGTAATGCGTCGATAACAAAGCTACGCAATTCGTGACGATGTGTTTTTTTTCTCTACTTGCTTTTAATTCGGTTAGTAAAGTTCCTAACGCCAACGAAGCCAGTTGAAGCCAGTGGTTCTGGTCTCCACTGCTAAACTAGTGATTAATACACACATAATTAGGCCTACTTCATGACCGAGTGCATGTGCCGATTAGGAACTACTTTTACTATCAAGTAAATATTTAAATTAAATGTGGATAGTATCTTGTCACAATCCGAAACGCGAAATTTTCATCACTTTATTTCAGAATGCGCAAGAACAAATACTACATTTTATTTTGATAACAGTATCGCCTTCTTGTGGCATTTTTGTTATTTCAAAACACTTTTACGACTTGTGCGCCTAATCAATCACGAAGAAAACAGCACGTCACTTTTTCCTTCTCATTTTCTTTCTTTTTTTTCGGTTTCTTACTTTTTCAGTATTTTCGAGAAACAATATTTCACTGCCATTAAAAAGAAATTCTTCCTTGCAGAACAATCCTGTGTAGATGGGTTTCCTTGTTAATAAACTGCCAGAGACTGTCTCCTTAGAGTTACATTTATATTACATATATTTAAGTCCCATATCATAATAATGTATAAAATACCTTATTTTCTGATAAACTACACAACTATTCTTGTTTTTTTAATTGAGTGTATTGAAAATTCGTTATTTTTTCACGCACCCAAAATTATGCCTACAGTGATTCGTTAAGATTTATTAAAGTATATTAATGTTCGTAGATAAAATTGGTTGACGCAGGACGCAGGCCTTCCAGACCGTTTGCCACGCCACGCGTCCATCGCATAAACCGGCACCAGTGTGCCCTCAATGCACAGCGCAGTGCCGCGTGCAGTGTAGTGCGAGAGCAGAAGAGTGCAGAGTAGTACCGCGCAACTTCATACCCCCCTTAACCCTTTCCCCACCCTTTCCAACGGGCGGGCGAGGGCACGTTATGACGGACTCGGCACACATTAATTATACGTAAATTTTAGATCAAGTAATTAAATTAAAAGCAAAATAAAGACACCAGACGTCTGTACGCTCAAAGAGGCCCCTGTAAGAATGTCAGTGCTTTAATTATGTTTATTTGAAAATTCACGTATTTATCATCACAGATGTTTCACCCTCATTTAATTGCAATCCACATTTAAACTATATTTGTTCATGTGCAGTGTAATATTGTGTATTTATTTATTCATGTTTTATGCAAGGGTTTATGTCAATTTAGTTGTGCAAGTGTTTTAGTTCAACAGAAAGTAGTGCAGGGTGAGCCGCGTGCCGCCACAGCNATTATGTTTATTTGAAAATTCACGTATTTATCATCACAGATGTTTCACCCTCATTTAATTGCAATCCACATTTAAATTATATTTGTTCATGTGCAGTGTAATATTGTGTATTTATTTATTCATGTTTTATGCAAGGTTTTATGTCAATTTAGTTGTGCAAGTGTTTTAGTTCAACAGAAAGTAGTGCAGGGTGAGCCGCGTGCCGCCACAGCNTTTTATGTCAATTTAGTTGTGCAAGTGTTTTAGTTCAACAGAAAGTAGTGCAGGGTGAGCCGCGTGCCGCCACAGCGAGCCGACAGCGCCAGATTCAGTCGCCGTCGAGTGTCTCAAGGGGACGGAACGCGTCACGTAGAGCTCCGGGTACTTTCACGTCTTCGCGCCAAATATCTTTAGCTGCAATAGTCTGATGTTACTTACTGGAACCTGTTATTTTCTGCACTCAGAATCGCCAACCCTTCTTCCCCAGGAATAGCATCGCCTGGGGAAGCTTAACAAAATAGTAATTAATTGTTGCGCACACCTGTGTACTTTCACAGTTTTGTCTATCTGGTGGGCCGCAAATCAGAACCCGTGTAAAGTTTTGACCTAGAGTGATGTACAGTTTTGTGCAAGAGTAATTACACGCAAGTTTTCAGACTTCGTGTTTTTCATTTTAAGCACTGCTTTTGGGCGTGTCGGGGTCCGGGTATCCTATAAACCGCTTTCGCCGTAATTTCACGTAATTTACCTTAATAACCAGCATGCACAACACCGAGCTTTTATCAGTAAAAGGTGTGTGGGTCTGCCTGAATAGGCCCACTTCGTTCCGACGTAAGTATCAGGCGTAGGTAACGCCTGGTTTTCCTGTCCAGAGGGGCATCCAACAATTTCACCGAGGGACTGCGCATGCCCGGCCGAACGGCTCGCCGTACCCCGAGATCATCATCAGCAGCAGCAATCGACACCGCCTGCCGACGGTGTCTGGCACCTAGTCGGGTATCCAATTCCAAACCCACCTAACAATGTTTATCACCACCCCTCAAAACTTCCATTAAGCCAACACCACCCAGCCAACAAGCGTTATGGTCTTATTGCAATTTTATTTCAGCAAATCTGGCAATTATCAGAATAATAGTGAACAGGGACAAAAAATAATATATAACTGCTCTGCCTCAGATTTCCCGTTAATGTATGACGTGGATATGGCTTACGCTACAAGTTACGCTGTATCGTTTAAAATTACAATTGAAAATATAATATGTATTTGTATATTCTATATATATATAATTATATATATATATATATATATATATATATATATCAGCCTATACGTGATCTAGCTATCACTACTTTTGTTTGAGACCTAGCGAACAGCCAGAACATCCCAACACGGGTACACAGAACAAAATTGTATAGGAAAACCTTTTTGCTTACAAGGAGAAAAAATGACAATCGAGAGTATACAATTCCCTAGATAAAATATTTAATTGACTCCAGCTCACTGGATTTAATAATAAACAGAAGTGGGTGTTCACATACGTTGATTTACTTTATTTCTGGCTCGAAAACATGTATCATGAAAATAAGATATGCATTTACACTGTCTCAAACTACAAGAAAAATATGTACTTAAAATAAACCATTACATGTAAAATGCCAATAATCATCAAAGCTCATTCATTTCCAAAAAAAAACGGTTTTAAATAAATGTTTAAATAACACATAGGAAACATGTAGTTTATTCATCTTACAAATAACGGCTATTAGTTATGTATAAAAGCATAAAGAACCAAATACTTAAATGTTAATTTAGCATTGTAGACTAAGCTACAAATGCGACTATTTGACACTTAACGAACTGGCATCGTAGTTTTCTTGACTGAAATGTTATGATACGTGGAGGCTATGCTGTTTGTTTTCGTGTTAACATTGATGAAATTTACCACCGAAAAGTAATTGTTCTCAGCCAGTTTTCTTGTTTCCCAAATAGAATGAAATATTCTGCAAAACGCGAAAATACTACATTCACAAAGTACACGTGAAAGAATTTTTTTAAAACTTTATAGAGAAACATTTGNGTATAAAAGCATAAAGAACCAAATACTTAAATGTTAATTTAGCATTGTAGACTAAGCTACAAATGCGACTATTTGACACTTAACGAACTGGCATCGTAGTTTTCTTGACTGAAATGTTATGATACGTGGAGGCTATGCTGTTTGTTTTCGTGTTAACATTGATGAAATTTACCACCGAAAAGTAATTGTTCTCAGCCAGTTTTCTTGTTTCCCAAATAGAATGAAATATTCTGCAAAACGCGAAAATACTACATTGACAAAGTACACGTGAAAGAATTTTTTTAAAACTTTATAGAAAAACATTTCAATATACCATATGCCCAACGTATAACTAAATTTACAAATTTATAAAAATTGCTGTTTTTTTTACTATAAACTGACGCATATTAAGTGCAATATACTTCACTGCAGAGATGCTTTATTTGTTCCTATCCCAACTTGGTGGCGATGAGGGTGAGTGAATGTATCTGAAGATATTTTAAAGGATTTAAACCCTTCCCGAAAAGACTTTGAAAAGTATTTCACTTACTTTAGACCGAACTGCATGAGCTATTGAATGGCAAAGTGAAACACGCACTCGGGCCATGAGGTACCTAGTTTACCTATCCACAAGTTGCGTAGAGATAAAAAAAATACTGATCGGAGTAACCAGAGTTACGTGTTTTTGCTAATTGTGTGTCGATGCCATAGTGCTTCCTTGAGTTTGTCCGTTCTATCTAGTTGTCTCCAGAAGTAAAATATATAAAAGATAACAAAATAATATGCTTCAAAGAAAGTTTTAGAAATTGTGCAAACAGTATTCCCCGAGAGTTGCGATGAGATGGTAAAAATATGTTATAGCTGGAATTTCACAAGGATTTCTTAGCTAGTCCATGACAATTTCTCGACAAAGTGAGACTAGTAATATCGAAACAGGACAATGCACACCAGCTTAGAAAACGATTACTCTCTTATATCGAACTACAGGAGAAGTAAGTGCAATGTTAAGTTTTACATTTTTTGTTTCCGTATAAAATATTACTTAAACAGTGTCTTTAATAGTAAGGAGTATTCGATAAGCACTCGAGGAATATATGCAGTTCTGGAAAAATAGCCAATTCTCCAATATAAAATTGGGTAGTAGCGTTATCAGTGATTCTCACTTTCTATATTTAACTGATTATATTATTAATAAATAACGTATCACATTCTTCAAAGATCTTTGCAATCATATAAAACATCAGAATTTTTATTGCAGTGACAAACTTTTCTAATTATATAAGAAATAAACTCTTGTTTCATTGCTGCAGCCATCGACGTTTAGCGTTTCAGGAAGAGAAAATAGCTGTAACAAATGTAAAACTAGTGGTTAGTAAAATATACTGGTCGTTTTTCTATTTTGAATGTAATATACGAAATCGAGATATATTTTAAACAACATACAACACAGTTAATGGGACGATTGCACAGACATTCGTAATGTTGATTTTGCAGAAATCTATAAATTATGTCTTAAGTATATGTAGAATATTTTTACATATACGTTGGACTCACAGTATGCTCATAGGGCGACGCACTCGATGAGTCGGTTAATGTGTTACGTATGAGTTTAAATAGAGACGAACTAGTTTTTCGGTGGTTGGTACAAAGAGTAGGGATCAAAATTCACTATTTTTGTAAATACTGTAATTAAAAAATATTTTTTAAAATATTTGCGATCTTGAACAATACTTTGACGGCTTTTCTTATGTTGTGGGTTACAAAATCGCAAAACACAGTTTGCTCAACCGTGAGTTTCATGTTTCCAGTCACAAATTTCATAAACTTGTCTTATTCCTCTTCCTGACCCCTCTATTCTGTCTGAACCTTCCACAGATCTCGTTGAGTCAAAACTGATTTCTACAAAAGCAACCNGACGCACTCGATGAGTCGGTTAATGTGTTACGTATGAGTTTAAATAGAGACGAACTAGTTTTTCGGTGGTTGGTACAGAGAGTAGGGATCCAAATTCACTATTTTTGTAAATACTATAATTAAAAAATATTTTTTTAAATATTTGCGATCTTGAACAATACTTTGACGGCTTTTCTTATGTTGTGGGTTACAAAATCGCCAAACACAGTTTGCTCAACCGTGAGTTTCATGTTTCCAGTCACAAATTTCATAAACTTGTCTTATTCCTCTTCCTGACCCCTCTATTCTGTCTGAACCTTCCACAGATCTCGTTGAGTCAAAACTGATTTTTACAAAAGCAACCGTTTTCAGTGATGTTCATGTTTATGACTGGAAATCTGCTACCACAAACACTGCAAGTAAACCAGGTAACTGGTATTTCCAATTCGAGCCATGCAAAAGAGTCTTAATTACAAAAACCACAAATTTCATCAAAGTACAAGGTGAGNAATTGCATCAAAGTACAAGGTGAACCAGGATAAAACGTAAATGTTTGGGTTCCAAAAACAATTTGTAAAAGAGCCAGATCTTGGACAGCTACAACTCCAGATCTCATAAAAAGGTGCCGTTGTGAAGCCTGAAAAATAAAAAAACAACACCCTAATTCTGAATTATCTTGGTTCTGGCTAGACATCGAGAGAAGACCAGCTGTTTTACACAAAAGTGAATGGAGATGAAGCAATGCTAGGTGAGCAAGAAGAGGCAGAGACTGATGCAAAGGAATTCCAGAAGAAGAGGAGGTGATTGTATAGTATTCAAGTGCAGTCGTTAATAACTGGGACTGTTGTTTTAAAACGGATTTGACGAGTATATTAGCAAAGTAACTTTAACTGGAAGTTGTGTTTCTGCATGTAAAATAAATGAGATTCAGTTCCACATAGCACTGTTATGTTAAAACTAGAGTTTACAAAATTTGTAATGTACACTCGGCAGTTCCAAAACTCGTTATCTCTAAGTAAATAAAATAAATACCGGCATCCTGTGATTGGTGTAAATGTCATGAATAGAAGCGAAAGATCATTTTACATAAGCGACAATATTTGCTGACCTCTGGCTTATTTAAAAAGAATGTTACACGTTTTTCGTATTTCCCGAAAAATTTTGTTCAACGTACGAAACGGGTTAGGAAATGGACGTCTCATATTAAATACTGAAGTGCCATCGTATTTACGCAAGGATCTTCTTCCTGTCGNTTGTTCAACGTACGAAACGGGTTAGGAAATGGACGTCTCATATTAAATACTGAAGTGCCATCGTATTTACGCAAGGAACTTCTTCCTGTCANAAATTTTGTTCAACGTACGAAACGGGTTAGGAAATGGACGTCTCATATTAAATACTGAAGTGCCATCGTATTTACGCAAGGATCTTCTTCCTGTCGTCCGTAAGTATAATTTGTCATAGAAAAGTTGGCTCAGTTAAAGTGATCTTGCCTAATGCTAAAATTTTAATTTCGCTGCCTAACGAAGAGTATTTTGCGTTAAGCTTTCCAACAAGTATCGGCTCACCTAATCAACACA
This sequence comes from Clitarchus hookeri, assembly GCA_002778355.1. Classification (NCBI taxonomy): domain Eukaryota; kingdom Metazoa; phylum Arthropoda; class Insecta; order Phasmatodea; family Phasmatidae; genus Clitarchus; species Clitarchus hookeri. The sequence continues at coordinate 23,101 of NQII01006808.1, read as the reverse complement.
ATTTTCCATTTTAGTCAGTATTGGAAACCAGGAAATCCATCAAGTATAAAGATAAAAATAGGGAAGATTATCGCATTACAAACAATAAGTACAAACACAGTCTAGTTGTAGCACCTGCACAATATGTAGTTATGGTATTTCAATCCAGTCACCATTGCTGGCAGGATGTCTTGTTCTCCAGTGACGAAATCCCCACGAAAGTTCTTCTTCCTGCTCCCACAATTGTTGCCACTTGAACACATATTCGTCCTCAGATTACTCTGCCAAATCCCCTCTTACTAATTACCATTTGGTTTTGCTCGGACATTCTTTTACGAGTTTCTATAATGTAGGACACTCAGCATGCGGTTTTTCCCTTATGATGATTCCGAGTGTTACAGATACTGAAATATTTCTGTATAAATGTTAATACGTCATCGATCTGAGAACATTTAGTCATTGTGGCTGTTTTAGAGACTGAGATGCCATGGTAGATCAGGTATTATAATAAGCACAGCCACCGGAAGTTAAAGTCATAGAAATGGAAAGCGTTGGAATAAGGATTAGCAGAAAAAGTATAAGAACGAACGTGTAAAGGTAAACTTGGAGAATTTTCTGTATAAACTGAGACAAATATTGTTTAAGATAGAAAAGGTTAAAAATACCACGAAATAATGTTATCGAATTTATATAAGTACAAACTAGTTATCTATTAACATTTAATGATACTTCTGTAAGATCAGTAAAATTTCCGTGCTAGTATTTATATTTCCTGAAGTCCGGTATTGTAGAAGATAATTGCGTGGGAAAAAATAAATAACATTGAATCTGCTGATGCTAGTTGCTACATTTATATTTTGAAAATGGTGCTACCCAAAACAAAAACTATTGCTTTAGACGCAGAATGTTAAAACTTGCCATTTTTGGTGTTATAATGTGCGTTGTATGTGGACGATGAATTTGACCAATTGTAATTGGTTATTTACAGTAGAATATTTTTCTTTTTCAAAAAGTGCTATCCTGGTAAATAAATATTTCAATATCACAAGGTCACGAAGAGAAAAATGCAAATTGATTTGCAGAATATGCCTTCAAATGTTTTAATGAAAAGATATGCACAAGTTCGTTTAGATAAACAATTACTTTTGCACGCATTTCCACAAAAATTGGTCACCGAAACAAAGCTGTTGGATTTCACATTAATTTTATTACTGCGAGAGTACGAACAAAATAAATGCGACACAGAAGGAAGGTACCAAGTGCCTTTCCCGACAGCTTGGACATGTCGCTCGATATATGGTTCCATACCTCAGGCATGGAGTCAAGAAAATTACGAATCTTTTGTAATCAAGTCGTAAAAAAACCGCTTTTAGGGCGCTTACATGGCTTTCGCTGACTAAACCATAAGAGATATATCAAATTAATGTGCTACAGAATTGTAGCTCTCAAAAAGGTCTACAGAAAATTCCGTGATAGCATATGTTTATCTTTTAAGGATGACCCATAGTAACCATTTTTGTCTTTCGAAGTATCGCTGTAAAAACTACATTGTTACTGGGTTTCATCAATATTAATAATGTTCAGTTGGTACATTTCTCGCTCGAAAAGGTTGATTATACAATTTCGAACAAACACTGTGGTAGTGAGTGGGGTGGGTCCTGTCTTCTTTCGTGAGCATATCTCGGATGCGTAGGAATGATTGCCTAGGAGGAGTAAATATCTTGATGCTGTATCGGGATTAAAACTTCTAGCCCGAGAGTGTAGGAGCTGGTCAAATAGGGCTGGTAGCAATGCAGCTCAAACTTGTCGATCATGTCATGATTTCTGCCTACTGGGTCGCATACAATATGTTGTCAAAAATGTTGCCGAACAATTATTCGCCTACGATTTCTTTTAATTTCACTGCACCAGAAAGCGAATACATAAGTGTCCGCAATTCCATATGTTCGGCATCTGCTTTATCTCGTAGTTGTAAATCAGTTTGCAAGTTTTCAGCTACAGTCGCAGTTCAGGTGGTGGACGCAAATTCAAAAAACTGTCATAGTATTCTACACATGTACCATATGAGACATAGGTTACCCAGTGTGTGCCGTGCCCGGCTGTCGCGTCACTGTTGATTATGGCATATTCGACATGTTTGGGTTTAGGGGGTAAAGCATCTTGAATGAAAACACCGCGAAAATTAGGTATCTTCAATTTGCATGCAAACAGTTCCAAATCCACATTCGTGAGAAGTCGTTTCGGTAGATATGTCATTAGTGACTCCTCCTACTTGAATGCTTTTTCTTTTTCGCACCTCCTCCTCAGTAGGGCCGCCGTAAGTAAAGTTATTGGCAATTTTTTTACCCGTGGTGTTAACTTAAAGTTTACGGCTGTTGCTACGATTTTCATTCCAATTGCTTACACTCGTTCGCGGCTCGTTTCACTGAAATAACGATATTAGTTATGGCCCTCATGATACCGCCCATAGCACTAATTGCAGTTATCAAGGCGGGAAGTAATCCTCCTTTCTTTTTCTTCCCCCTCCTCCAGGAACTTCGTCTCGCTTGTTTTGCTCCCATGTCCAATATCACCTTGGCCTTCATTGCGTTGGAAATGCCCCACACCACAATTTTTTTCACGGAGTCCGGTATCTGACGATTTTCTCATCTCGTCGGCCTTCTGTGCAGGTATCTTGTCTGCTAAAAGTCGGGTTTCTAGATCCTTTTTCAGGGAATAAGCAATGTCTAAAACGTGTAGCACTGATTCTGTGCAATCTTTGCATGCTCCAATATCACTCCACAATCGCTCCACAATCGCTTTACAATCGTTCCACCTGCTCAACATGCTCCACAATCGCACCACAATCGCTCCACAATCGCTCCACAATCGCTCCACCGGCTCCACATGCTCAACAAATGCTCCTCAATCTCTCCCCTTGCTTCGCAAACTCCGCATGCCCCACAATCGCTCCACATGCTCCACGTGCTCCTCAATCGCTCCCCGTGTTACACAATCGCTCTACAAGATAGTAGTGGTAACATACATATTATCAAGCGAAGGTGTCGAAACCTCACACGATGCACGTCATGGCATGGTGTTGCCTAACACCGTGAGTATACTAAATTGCAGACTGTCTGGTTTCAGTAAGATGTGTGTGCTTCTCAGCCTTCTGGAGGAACCAAATGATCTAAGGTTCGAGAATGTGTACCTGTACTCCAAATCGTTCCAGCAACCGAAATACCAGCATCTGGCATGTGTACTCAAGGCCATGGAAGGCCTGCGCTATTTCCCTTTCAGCGATAACGAAGCCGTTGGGCCACAGAGCGAAGCACTGACCAACTAGGTGTTTATTTTCCACGTTGTTGCATGTGAAAAGCATGGAATGGCATGCGAATGTAGACTGTGTTTACTTGAGCCTAAATTATTCCCATTAGCTAAAAGGGTTACTATACGATAATGTGAGTTTCTTCATGTTGTTTCTCATGGACGATACGAATTTATGGCATGTTTACTACGAGCACATCAATACAGACATGATGTTCACAGAATTTAAGGATATGTATTCTTTGAAGAGTATGGCATATTGGAGATCGATAAGGATTCGCCAGTACATAAAGTGTGGCTTTGATCAGTTTATAGTAATATGCCCAACATGAGACACAACACAATTTCCAAGTTCGGACATGGTCTATGCTTCGATGATAATGATGAAAATTAGCTAATGGAATCTTGCCTCGCCACTTTTCGCAGGGGCATGTCGCTTCTGGGGCAAAAGATCGAGACATTAAAAAAGAAGTGGTGGAAGATGTGGAGCCAATCGACCATAATTTAGGTGGTGGAGACCAGAAAATAGACCTGATTAATGTGTCACATGCACAGACAGGAAAATTGAAGATTTTTCGGAATATATTCATGTTCAAACTCGCTGCGAAAACCGATGTTTCGAGGCATAGCAAGAAGGTGCCAGATGCTGTGCATCGACCAACTCGAAAGGATCAAAATTCACTTTCCTCAAATCAAGAGTGAATATGTATATAAACATGTGTGGTTGTGTGTTTATTCCAGTCTATGATTGATGGTGGACCGAACCGAACTGACGATCGAGCTACAGCGGACCATCGAATCTGTTCGCACGTAATATCTACTCGCGAAAATTTACAGATCGGCTCTCGAGAATCGAAAGGAAGAGGCATACAAGCTGATAACCAGCCATATCAACGAACTTGGTCGACAATGCCAGGAGGAAGCTTTGCCTTGTCTGGATATCAACCACGAAATCAAGGTGGAAGGATCTATCTCGATGCGTAAACAGAAAAGAAGTCCACAACTGCACGAATTGGAAGGTGGCATCACTAGCGATGAAGACGATTTGTCCCTGATCGATTTGTTGCGTGCGCGAGAATGGAAACGAATGCGAGAGCATGGACCCGAGGTGGGTATCCTGGCCAGGCACTACATGGCTTCCTACTCCGATCGGAACAACGACAAGCTGTATGGCTTGCGACACCACGATGAAAAATGGTTTCTCGGAAACAAGGAAGCTATTTATTTTCCTGGAGATGTGATGCAGATCGGCAAGCACAAGGTGAAAATGACTCATGGTATGTGCGAACTTTTGTTTCGTAGGCATCCTGGACAACACACAGAATCGGATTTGCTCATGTACCATCGCATGCTACAGTGCAGTCGTACACATTATGCGAATGATGATCCCTCAACACAACGATCTAAGGACATGCCTGATGCGAAATTCGACATTATCGTGAGACTGTTTCCGTGATTGGTCGACACTATTATATCGTGTCTGCTGCTGCAGAATGTCGATGCCAAAAACACAAGATAGACTATGAGTTTTGGGATGATCCGAATGAACTCAGTGATAAACTATGGCTACTGGTCGCTTCGCAGTCTGCTGACAACCAGTCCCACACAAACAAGATATACCCATAATCGAAGAACTCGTCGAAGCTGGCTACGTTGTGAGATGTTAAAATATGCTATTTCCAAGGAATTGCACAGGTCGGCCAGAAGGAATTATCCTGGGAGAAAGTACATCATGAAAGGGCTGAACGATACTTTTCAATCCGACCTGATCGAAATGCAAGACTTTGCTCGTACGAATAAAGGCCACCCCTACATTTTGACTGCAATAGACACATTTTCCTAGTATGCCTGGGCAAGACCGCTCAATCGAAGAATGCATGTGACATCACCGAGGCCATGGCCAATGAGCGACGGACACGTACCAAAAAATATCCACACAGACGATGGTAAAGAATATTTTAATGCTTCTTTCCGTGCAAAGTTACGGCATGAATCACTATTACATGTGCTCTGGACTCAAGGCTAGCATCGTCGAGCATTTTCACTGGACTCTGAAAGCCAAATTGTGGAGTCATTTCACGGCGAACGGAAACTACAAATGGCTTGAGCTACTGCCGAAACTCGTCCACGAGTATAATTTTACCGTTCATTCTCCCACCCGCATGAAGCCCGAATATGTCGAGGACGATTCCCTGCTTCGGATCGTGTATGCTTTTCAATGAGTAGAGACGCGCGCAAGCCCAAATCCATGATCGGTGACCTGTTGCACATCTCCAAACAGTGTAGAATTTTCCACAAGGCCTATCGTCACAACTGATAGGCAGAATTGAACAAGGTGGTTCGCATACGACATTGGTACTGGTGCATGTATTACCTCGAGGACCTACTTGGCGANCGAGGACTTACTTGGCGACCCACCGTAAGAGACTTTCACACAGAGTAGATCCAGTCTACGAAATTTCCCGATGTTTGTTTGGTCGAGAAGGTGCTGAGACAACGTATTGGATGTGTGTACGTGAGGTGGCTTGGACACTCGAAGTGTGACGATTCCTGGGTCGACGAATAAGACATTCTGAAATAGGAAGTCTCCAAAGAACACGCAGACGAAGTCGGAAGAACGCTGTAGACCGGCGGCCAGAATCGTCGTTCTTCCCCCATTACTGTTAGCCGCCAAATATATGATCGGTTCCCACATAGGAGCTCGGTTTCCTGAAGATCAGGAAAAGAACGGTGGCCCGTGGGTAACAATATTTTAAAAATATAACATGTTAACCTATATATTTTTATGGATGTGTATTTTTTAATAAAAACATTTTTCATCATAATTAACATTTATTTTATTCTTGCCTTTCCTTATATGAATTGTTAGGGGATTGGAGATAGCTAACACTATTCTTCCCATGCATGTTGACTTCACGGTTACCCGACACCGAGCAGGCGTGAAAACGACATGGAAGCACGTGTGTAGTTACCTGATACTGCGCAGGTGCAGACCTGTGAAAATGCTAATATTGCACAAACCCATTTCTATGCGCCCCCTCCCTCTACTTCATAAAAGCCGCGACGAACACCTGTGGCCCTGGCCTTGGAAACGGTCGGTTACAACCAGTTGTATCCTATTATTTTTGCACGATGATGAAAATCTCAAATGTGCGATCAAAGTAATTGATCCCTCTTTCCCCATGGTGCCCTATGGATGTCGCCTGTCACGTGCCAGTTATAAAAAGTGCGTCTGTCTCGCGCGTCTGTCAGTGTATGCGTCCGTGTTTACAAGACTAGGCGGCCTTATTTTCTTTCTTACAACAGTAAGAATAAATTTAATAATGTAAATATTAAATAAATATCGATTGAATTGATTTTTTAAAGAAAAGTATTAAAATTCGAATATTTTCTACAAGGTCCTACCTGAAATTCACTATTGCATTAACCGTTAAAAGGTTGATTGCGGGGGTCTGGTCTACTGTATGTTTGATTTCATAAAAAATTACATAGATAGGAAAAAATTCAAAGTTTTTATATACATTCTCGTGTTTGGAAAATTACATCTTTAAATTCCTAAATAATTTTACACACAGGCGATACGCGCACTCTAGCTGGGGTCGTGAGAGTGGGGGTTTTGTATGCAAACGGAGGTTTCTTCTAAGAAATTCAATAAAAATCCGAGGTAGTGAGATGCATATATTTAAATTTATACCAATTGTGGTTTTTTTTGTTACAGGTTTTTGTGAGTAGGGATCATTGTGTCTGGAAGTGGCAGGCGGTATTTATTTATTTATTTTTTTATTTAATGAAATTATGATTTTCTGTGACATTCTAAACCGATACACTTAATAACAAACCACGATGCCAGACCGATACTTTTTAAATTTTTTTTTTTAATATTTTTTAAGAGAAATAATTTTTATTAAAATCATGTTTAGGGTACAGGTCGCTGGTGGTGTGACGGGTACGCCTAGAGGGGGGAGATGAACGAGGCCACCGGCTGCACCTGTGACATCATCCAAGATGGTGGACGGCACCACAGCCCCTAGCTCTTGAACCCGGAGACCCATCAGCCAACTACACACCTGGTTTTGTGAAGTATCCTGGGCTGGTTTGTAAATTAAAAAGGTTATATGTCCTGAGTCACGCTCCACGAGCATGGAATGGTCGACTGAGCAGTGTATCAAGGAACTGGGGCTCCAGCAACTTGAACGGGAAAAATGGGTGTATATTCTACTTGTTGAGGACCTGATAGTACAGCCTGAGTATAAAAGAATACCCTAACTTTTAAGGTCTATAAAATTCAAACCAAACAACCTACAAGCTTGGTTAACCAATCAAATGAACCGTGGAACTGTGAAGTTTGTTTACTTTATATCCATAAATGTTAAATGTTACCACCATGAGCGGCCCGAACGACATCTACGCGATAATCAAACTCGTTCCACACTCTTGTCAGCATGTCCGGTGTTACGGTTTGGATGGCATTCGTAATTTTCGTTTTGAGGTCGTCAGTGTTACGAACGCCATCCAAACCGTAACACCGGACATGCTGACAAGAGTGTGTAACTAGTTTGGTTATCACGTAGATGTCGTTCGGGCCGCTCATGGCGGTCGCATTTAACATTTATAAATATGTAGTAAACAAACTTCACAGTTCCATGGTTCATTTGATTGGTTAACCAAGGTTGTAGGTTGTTTGGTTTGGATTTTATAGACATTCAAAGTTGGGGTATTCTTTTATACTCAGCCTGTATATTTGCTGATTTATGTAGATGATTTGATTCTTACCAGCAATTGTGCTAAATTTTTAAGAGTAACCAAGCATCCTTTGACGACTATATTTGATATGAAGGACTTGGGGGATCTGAACAATTTATTGGGAATAAAAATCGACCGAACAAATGAAGGTATGTACCTAAGTAAAACTAACTATTTAAAAAGAATTTTGTAGAAGTTTGGAATGGAAGAATGTTATCCAGTGAAGACTCCAATGTAGTCAATATCAGATTATGACAAGGAAGCTGAATGTATAATTCATAATAATCCCTATAGTGGCCAGATCTCAGTTTTTCTCTGAATTACTTCCGCAGAATTCAAATTAATGAAACTGAGAATCATTGGAAAGGTATAAAGGGCATTCTTCAATATGTTAAACAAACTGTCAACAAGAGACTATTCTATCCAAAGTCTGTCGATATCACAGTTGAGGCGTTTGCATATGCAGATTTGGGCGGTGACTCAAGTCGAAAATACACATCTGGACATTTGATCAAGGTGCATAGAGCTACTGTGATCTGGAATATAAATAATAAGTCTACAGTGGCACTTTCATCTACAGAAGCTGAGCTGCTGCTGATGTTCTTTGGCTAAAAGGATTAGTTGAAGAAATGGGTTTTTTTATTAGAATTATAAATATATATTAAGACAATCAGTCTTGTATCAAATGTCTCGATTGATGGGAACACAAGCGTCTAAAACATTTTGATATCAAGTATAAATTTGTGCATGATCATTTGTGCATTAAAATAGTGTCGGTGAGATGCTTAGAGACCAGCCAACAGTGTGCTGATATTTTCACTAACCCAGCGACTGTCATCAAATTTCAAAATTGAACTTCTCATATTGGTCTTAAATATTGTTGTTGATATCTTTGAATTTTTTTATTTTTATTTTTATTTATAAGCAGTGTTGTAGTTGCCAATTGAAATGTCATTCTACCGAAGTGCATAAATGTCTGCACTATATTATGTATTCTATGACTGTTTGGTAATGTAAAGAAACAATGTATTTTGTTTGAGATATTCAAAAGATATTCAAAAGGCACATTAGGTTATGTTATGTATTAGAGGTGGATTATATTATAAAATTGTATTTTTCAACAAAATCGGTTATGTGGTTCTCTAGATATAATAGGAAATTTTTTTTTACAATTTTCACTACCTTCTAAAATTACTAACCAACAACATCATCGTTTTCTAAATTCAATGTTCATATCATGCACTGCCAAAATAACAAATTTAGTTAAAATCATCTTAACTGTTTCCGAAATATAACACAGTGTCCTAAATTGTAATTTTTTTTTAATAAGTACGTGGCGAGATCGAAAACTATAAAAGTCCGTTGTACTTATTAAAAACTATACGTGGACCTAGTTTGGTAAAATTCGGATATCGTGTTTAAAAGTTATCCAGGGGAGAGGGTGGAGACATACATTCCAGACAGACATTCAGGTGATTGCGTAAGCCTATCTTCCCTCCGGAAACTACCAGTAACAATGAAATACTCAACCATCAGAATGTGAGTATGGTGTACCAATGTAGTGCGAGAACGATATAGGAACATTCTCTTACTGGCGTAGCAAGAATGGGACACGCCTTTTAAATAGGCTGAAAATGAAGTCATGAGAGTAGCACGACCTGCAATAAATGGCTAATGAAGTGCAAATGTGCCAAAATTTGCCTCTGCAGACGTGTTTTTGACATGCTATGCACTTGTCAGATTCACTAAAGCTTTCTTACTTACTTACATATCCGTAGATCAGTTCGGATAATTCCTCTTATATATTGTAAATGTATGTATTAAGAAAGTGTCAAGTCATAGCAGCCCTAATAACTTAATTTATCTTACTTCTGATTCAATAGAACAGAGTTCAAAATTGAATATTCTGAATTTGTCATAGACCACGCAAACTTATATATGAAAATTAATTATTTTGTTTGGGAGGAAAAAAAATAACAAGTTGTAAAAACTAAAAACTTTTTTCATGAAATAACAACTTTGGTTTCGTTCATAGTCGTTTTAAACGGCAAATAAAATTTCTAGTCCGTTACCCGGATTAGAATCCCATTTAGCAGCGTCAAACAAATTCACGAGGACCGCGAAGCCAAACCATTTACTGACAAACAGTGAATAATTTCAGTGTACTCTCATAATCAGTTGTTGGTTGTTTTGTTCGACCAGCGGAAAGCTCATCCTGCTCCTCTTACAATTTAGTGACACAACGCGTTTATTACCGCTCCAGCGGTCATAGTTCAGTGCTCCAAGTCCCCATAATTGGCTGTCGTAGCAAATTGGAGCGATCGGGAACGTCCCGCGCTCGCGGCGGGCTAATTTATCTGACGTGTTGATTTTTAAAGCGCGCGATGATAATTGTCATTTGCGCGGCGGTGGGTCGGACCGGGCTTGCAAATACACTTTGTGCACGCCGGGTCTGTCATACGAGCAGTTCCGGCTGACGTCCTGTGTTACTGGTCAGGGTCGACCGAGTGTCGCTGCAGGCTGCGATCTGTCAACGGTATCGACTGGCGCGATTGTTTGCCACACATCGCCGGCCTCGTCTAGCGGAAACGTTCGCCAATAATTGCGGCTATCGACTCTGCAGGTTTTGCGAGCGCCCACGTCATACGAAAATAAACAGCGTGCATTTGCGTGCGTTCGTGAGCAGGCACCCGTTCAACTTCATCCACTCTACAATGGAGTAAATCATGTAACTTCAGTTCAGGTCATAAGCCAGGATATACTGCAACACGACTTTTTTTTTTCTAAAACCACGCATTGCTTTTTTAAAAAAGGTTGGGAGGCATTTAATAAAAAAATTACAAAATAGCCTAATCACAAGTTACAAAAACTGAAAGAGGAAACAGAAGACATCTAAAGCATTTTAGAGTTCAGATTTATGGGAGAAGCTGAGTGTTTGACATTGGAGCGTTAACTAAAATATTAAAATGCTTTCCGTAAAATATTCGGGCCCGAAATGAATGTTTAAGAGTGTAATGGAGCGTTGCATTGAATATGATAAGAAAACTGACAATTCTATATATGAAGTCCCAAGAAGACTATTGTGAAAAATTATGTCTAATATTACAAATCAAAATTTTAATAGTTTTACGTTTTTGATGTGTAATTTGTAAAAAAAAAAGCTCTTATTTATTATTTTACACCTTTTTGCAATCTTACATTGCATTCCATGAAAGCAGCACTACAAAAATATATAAATGTTATTTTACACGTAAATATTTCCACTAATTTTTCATCTTTATCCATATTTAGTGAAAACAACTACAGTATTTAAATTTTTACACCTTAACCTCTTAGGAGCACAAAAGGAACTGCGATTGTATGTTGAAATCACATTATTACATGTTTGTTTAAAAATGTTAATGTAAATTTTTTTTTTAGAGTGAGTGAAGTAAAGAGATTTGAGCCGTCCTTAACAACGAGGTCTTGATAGCCCATGAGGGCGATTTGAGTTGATTATGGAGCAGTGCTGGAATGAAAGGGTGGAGGAAACGAGAGATCCCCGAGGAAACCATCTGACCTGTAGCAACGTCCGGCATTATTTCTATATGCTGAAACACGGGAGTGACCTGGCCGGGGATTGAACTCGGTTCACCTTGGTGGGAGTATTTTTGTATAGGATGCAAGATTTAAACCAGGAAACTTGGAGAAAATCACTGGTACGGCCGGTACTCTTGACGAGTATTGATATGGCAGGACCGCTGGGAAAATTAGTAAATGGAAAAGAAAGAAAAGCAACCTGCGTGGAAAATTAATTAACTAATGTTGTTCTTAATTCTTAAAGATCAAAATTATAAATTTAGCACGATCATCTTTGCACCGAACTGGACATTATTAGCTCGGAAATATATGTCTACAGGTTACAAATTTAAACAACGTAGGCATACCACATGAAAAAAAAATTTCATACAACCCTGCACACGCGTATGTTGAAAATAAAGACTATCATATTTTTTCTTGAAGTGATCCAGAAACGTTAGCCATATCCGCGAGAAATTGGCAAACAACTACTCGAAAACATCTTTGCTCTAAGCGAAAAATAGATCAGGAAGCGCTCCTATTAACTGAAGTTACGTGCTGTTTTGTGTTTCCAGAACGAAAAAGACTGGTTTTTGGTGAGTAGAGAAAGTTACATAAAATAATTTCCCTGAAGTGGGACAACTTCCAATAAGAAATCGTCAGCTTTCCTTGCTTTGTCAGTGTTACATTATAAAACAATAAGTTACTGATTTAAATAATAAGCCTACTTTCACCTCCCTGGGTGCAAATAATTTTCAATTAAGTTCTTAAATGAATATTTGGCTGGTAGGCCCTGGCGTATCGTCAGCAGCAATATCATTAGAGATGAAACCAATAATAAATGCAACATTATTGAGACAAGTACAAATACACACCTGCTTTACCCGGGACTCGAACCCAGAAAACACAGTTGCATGATTAACTGTGAAATCAACTGCATTACGGAGGTAGGATTCGGTACATCGACTTCGGATATGATCAGTCTTATGAATGAGATGGGTTCATTATACCTGAAATATTTACATGACAGTGATTTTGAAATTAAGTGCCTGGAATGCTAAAATACGTAAGGTAACGTGGTCTACCATCGCGCTACGTGTGAAAAATTTTATGGAAATAGGTTCACTGATCCATCGATGTGCGGCATAGCAACCTAATTTTATTTAATGATATTTAAACAAAATTACCTAAAGAACGTTTTGTACACGGTGCTTCTAATTGGTACTGTCAGCATAAAATGTTTAGTTGAATTTTGTTATTTTTTTTAATAGATATAACAAATTTATCAAAATAGTTATACGGCCGCCATATTGAACATTTGATTTTTATCCCACTTAATTCACGTAAGTTCACTTTACCTTCTGTAACATTAATAGTGAGAAAAATATGGCGGAGATTAATTGAACTGTTCCATTAATATGGCAAAATGTTCCATTTTCTCACCTGGCACTATTTTGAAAAAATGCAAGCAAAATATAATCTCTGTATACATCAATTATGCTGATAATGAATAGTGTTAGCGTACAAAAGTTGGTTTAATATTGTGGAATACTTTCAAAGATACAACATGCTAATATAAATGATTTAATTTTAACACCATTAAAAACTGTCTGCCTCACATAAACATGTCACTTTAGTACACTACTGCAGTACTACTTCGGTGAAAAATTCTGTGGGAATCAGTTGTTGGTTCACGAGATATGACATACAATATATATTTTTTTTTCATTTCACGATGTTCATAAATGGAATACAAAAATTGTATGTAATAGTACATTCGATGATTGTCATAGATACTGCCAGTATGCACATTCAAGTTAAAATCGGTTACATAGTTTCATAGATTTTCCACACTAAGCTAAAGTGTGACTTCAGCCACCATTCTGAAAAAAAATGTCTGGTACACTAAAATATACTAATTAATGTGGCCTAACACAGAACAAATTCGGTTCCAAATTGGGAAGGAACCGGTTGATTTCGGATATGACATAGGAATTTTGTTTCTTCATATCGGGCTATTTTATAAAATGGCCGATAAATTAGGATCTCTATAGAAAAATGTTATGGATATATTAGATATTGCCAGCATACAATATTAAGTCGAAATCTATTACACGGTTTCGACGATATTGCATACCAATCTAAAGTAGTTATATAGCCGCAATTTATAAATACGTGACTGACCTATTTAAAACATACCAGTTTTCATCAACTGCCATAGTATTACTTGTTTGCCAAATTTGGTAATCATCGGGTAATAGTTTCCCGAGATATTACGTAAAAATTTTATTTATTGAAGCTATCTTAAAAAATGGCTGATAAAAGTGGCTTTGTGACGGTTAAATGACGCTTGTAAAATATACTGCCAGCATACAAAATTTGGTTGAAAATTAAAGAAAAGTTTAGTAGATATACCATATAAACCTAAAATATTGTATGGCTGCCATTTTTAAAATAAGTGCTAATACATTTAAATCGTATAAGTTCACATGGCTTAATATAGTAATTTTTACTTTCCAAATTTGGTGAGTATTGGTAAGGTAGTTTTCGAGATATAATGTAAATGCTGTATTTTTTCATGTAGCGCTATCTTCCAAAATGACTGTTTAACATCAATATAAGTTTGTTAATTCCATTCATAAATGACGCGCTATCAACATACAAATGTTGGTTTAAATCGGATGAATGGTTCCCGAGATTATGTATCATCCTAAATATTAAAATGGCGCGGTCTAAAACTATAAAATTTAGGTGTCCTTACTAAGTACTATATGTGCATAGAGTTTGGTGAAATTCGGTTAACGCGTTTAAGTTTTTTGGGGGAAAGACACACGCACAGACACGCTTTCAGACACATGCACAGACCCACACCTACAGACAGGCACAAAGACGGTAAAGTGATATAATAAGGCTTTCTTGTCTTCGGAAAGTAGGCTAATGTACTATGTGGTTTTAACGCGCATGTAAATTATTCCCCAGAAAGGCGTAACATCAGCGTGTCGTTACACGAATATTATAATATGAAATTTTGTACAACATGGATCGTAAAAACACTCACTAAAGTGCGGCTGAACATACTTCACACTGTAATATTGCAGCAGAATCGTTTGTTAACATTCGAATTAAAAAGAACAATTTGTGCAGTCTGTAAGTGTGTATTTATTTTCGAATACACATTTTCGGTGGTTTTATATTTTTGAGTGTAAATTATGAAAACAAGTATAGTAATACGATACAATCATGAGGTTGTATGTATAACTACACTCATTTGCAAAAAAAAATCACCATGAACGAATCGCGCGAGCATAACAAATGTTGCCACACAGTATCGCCATACCGCGATATGTGTTATGTTTGCTTTTCATGCGGTTTGCTAGCGCGGATGTGCCACTAGGGTGCATAAAAGCCCCTCCATCATTCATAGCTGCAATACACCGAAAAAGGCCTAAGTATCAGTGTGAGAAGTGTGAGCCACAGTGCCAAGTTCAGCGAACACGCAGTATGCCCTGGCGGTGCATTCGACAAGCTGGACGAGTTTGAGAGAGACCGCAACGTCGGCCTACGAGAGGCGTTCTGGCGCTTTGCTCGCCACTTGAACAGTTCTACCCATACTGTGAGTCTGTGTTGGACGCAGTGGGAACAGGGGGGTACCTACACTCGTTCGAGAAGGCTCGGGTCTACCCCCGCGGACCACTAGCAGGTATGATCGTTTCATCGCGTGACAGGCTATAAACATTCCACGGGCGTTACTGCGCANGACTCGGGTCTACCCCCACGGACCACCAGCAGGTATGATCGTTTCATTGCGTGACAGGCTGTAAACATTCCACGGGCGTTACTGCGCACCATTCTGAGACATTTCACGGCAGCTGGGAGTATGCTTGCGCCCACCAGTATAGTAAAGTTCAAATGAGAAAATAATCTTCGCTCAGATACGAGGGAGGAAAGGTAGAGGAGGCAGTGTAGGGGAGGGCGTTCCTGAACGCATGCCGTTGGAGGGAGGGAAACCATGCCACACTCATGGCGCTGTACATTCCAAATTGATAACATCGCTCGTTACTACCGCGCCGTTACATACCGGTCTGCGTGACTTACGTTTTTTTTTTCGACAGGTAATATTCCCAACTAACCCGACGCATTTTGGTCTTCTGCACATTATTTTCTCATTTGGATTTCACTCCACCGTAGCCAAGTGGATGGCAGAGCGGGATATTTCATCACGGAGTCCCTAACGACGTCAACCATCACGACCTGATCATCGCCGAGCATGTGCGACCTTCCGGGAATGGGCAGTATGGCAGCTTGCGAATGGTGTTCAGCGCCGAATCATGGTTATGTCTAGATACACACGACAGCCGAATAGCAGTCTGGAGACGTCTTGGCCAGCGCCGTGGTCCGCGCTTCATTGTAGAACGGCACACCGCCCCAACGAGAGGTGCCATGGCGTAGGGTGCCATTTCCTAGGTTTCTCGCAACCCACTCGTGGTGATTGAAGGAACACTAACGTTGCGACTGTGAGCCGTTTTAAAATACGTCAGGACTATTTTTCTGTTGTGCCACTGCGAGCGTGCCAATTTTAATATATTTAAACCTAATTTTAAGTATTTAATTCAGTAAGAGAATATTGCAAGTTATATTTAATTGTCTTATTATCTCTAGTATTTAACTAATGCGATAATTAATACTTTTATCATCATTTGAGCATCTACGGTTTTCTTTTAATAATGTATATTTGTCCCGTTTTGCGGTAAATATTTTTTTTCATTTATTTATGAAAGCATATTTAGTGTGTTGTTTAAGTATTTCGGTTTATTTAATCTTTTTATTTTTTTACATACGTATTTTTTTCGTTACTTTTATTTCAATTCAATTTTGGTCTGTACTTTGAAAGTTGCGTTTGTAATTCCTTCTCGCCTGCAGAACCGTTTTTCATGAGAGATTGTTTCGCTACCACCAGGATATGCAATGCTGCGTTGCAAATTCTTTCAGTCGCCCTCTGAAGCCACCCCTTCCACTCACTTCCCTTCAGCTGCAATTCTTGCAAATCTTCTCCGTGTATCCCTGCTGCTTGGCGCGTGATTTCACATAGAAAATGCTCCTTTGTTCACGTGCTATGTTCTCCCACCTCTGTGCGCATCAGCACAATTCGCCTCTTCTGGACAGCATGCGACAACTAGCGTCGTAAATCTAAGTTTCTCGTTCGGCTTTTGTTTATAGTTTCTCTGTGCTCCACGAGTTTTTCCTCGGCACTTTCTGTCCAGCCACAGAGACAAGATGGCGTGTTGCCCGGCTCTGATGGCTGTGTTCTTCGGAACTTGAGATTCCGTTGTTATTTTTAAATTATAATTTCATTTCTGCGGTAGCAATGTAGTCTTCGGTAGTTTATTTTTTTTAATTTTTTTTATTTGTGTGTGGTGTGTGCTTGTTGGTGTTGTTTGGCTGTTAACACCAACATGTAGATTGTATATTTCTGTTTTCCCTGCTTGGTGAGTAATGCTACAGTTACTTCGTTTGTTCTTCGTTACGTACAAGGTATTTATTTCTTTACTAACCTTTTGCGGATCACTAATTTTTTTAGTGATGGTNATTTGTTCTTCGTTACGTACAAGGTATTTATTTCTTTACTAACCTTTTGCGGATCACTAATTTTTTTAGTGATGGTTCAAGTCCCCCACCTTTACCTTAACGTTCACGTGTTCGGATTCACGTTCCCGGATTACTGGACCCAGCCTTGAGTACCTCTTTACTTGCGGGTCCCGATTGATTTCCGGATGCGTGGGTGCNGTTCCCGGATTACTGGACCCAGCCTTGAGTACCTCTTTACTTGCGGGTCCCGATTGATTTCCGGATGCGTGGGTGCATGCAGCTTTTCTGAGAGTTCTGCTTGCTGGTGGAACTGTGAGCATCCATCTCCAATTCTCCAGTCTCCAGGCAAATGTGTGCTGTGCGAAACCACCTCCGCATCCCTCGATCTCAACTGCCACGTGCTATCCATCGGGACAACTAAGTTACAACGTGACTTATTCTGAAATAACTTGCTTTTGAAAGTTAATTTTTTCTTTATTACTCATGTGACATATGTATTATTTTTAATTTGTACACTGTCAGTTGGACTTTAAATGTCCCGTGATTCTATTAACTATTTGATTTAAGATCGTTTTAATTTTATATGAATCATCATCATTAGTTGTTAGGGATGCATCCCAGGGGCTATTTATTAGATAATGTTTTGAAATTAATGTAAAATTATTGCTTCTGCACATTATTTATTGTTTATCAAGTTCNAGCTATTTATTAGATAATGTTTTGAAATTAATGTAAAATTATTGCTTCTGCACATTATTTATTGTTTATCAAGTTCATTCGACATCTAAAAGAATACGTATTTTTAATATAAAGTAATTGGATTCAATATCGTAATTTAAGTTTGAAGTGCAGTTAGTTAGGTTATAGTGATATGATTTACTATAATTTATTTTGTTAAAAGGAAAACTTTCCAAACATATATTATGTTAATTGTTTGTTAAAGAACTTCTCATTCAGTAATTNTTATTTTGTTAAAAGGAAAACTTTCCAAACATATATTATGTTAATTGTTTGTTAAAGAACTTCTCATTCAGTAATTGGGCACAACAGTACAACCAGGAAATTCTGCGACCATGTGCGCTCCTCTTCTTGGTGTAGCTTCAAAAACCCCATTTTTTAGCAGGATATCGTCCGGCCTCAACAGCACGGGTGTATCTGGTCTGCCTTCATGATGTCAACATGCTTCCTTGGCCAGCAAGTTTCCCATGCCTCTCGCCCCATCGAAAACGTTTAGAACAAAATTGGACGGCAACTTTGGCCAGCNGCCTCTCGCCCCATCTAAAACGTTTAGAACAAAATTGGACGGCAACTTTGGCCAGCGGCAACTGCGGAGGATATCTTCCGTAGGATAACATCCGACATCTTTATACCTCCATGCCTTACCGTCCATGCTGCCTGTCTCCATGCTATGGAAGATCAACACCATACTAGGTGCATCCTGCAAGTGCTAGTCCCCTGCAATATATGCTTGGTGTGGTACAATATATATATATTTTTTTTGTTTTCTGTATAGACACTACCATGGCCTAATCTGTACCACAAACGTTATTCTGCGATGGCGCCTTCAGAGTAATACATTTTTTGCATATCAGTGTACTTGGAATTTTGTAAGTTCCTTAAGAAAGTAGACTCTTACTGATAAAAAATAGTTTATATTTGCATATAAATAAAAAATTGTGTGTATCGTTTATAGGTCAGTTGATGTATTTCGATGAGTGATTGCTATAATAAATAATTAGTGTAATATCACAGGATGTTGTGAGATAAATCAATGATAAGTAATGAAAAATAAAACATGTGGGTGTGATTTAACACTACAGATTTGTAAACAGAATTTTC
The DNA here is from genome assembly GCA_002778355.1 of Clitarchus hookeri. NCBI lineage: Eukaryota > Metazoa > Arthropoda > Insecta > Phasmatodea > Phasmatidae > Clitarchus > Clitarchus hookeri. The sequence goes on along the minus strand of NQII01006808.1, from coordinate 4,090 downwards.
TTAGAAAAAATTAGACGTGTACAGCCAGGGCAAATTTACAAAAGTAACAATCACAATAAGCGATCACTCACGAGCCCACTTTTCTGAACGTGAGTGCAAATAATTTTTTTATGAATTACTTGAAAGCTTATATGGAAAGTAGGCCTTAGCGTCTCGTTGCCAGCCATGACCTTATAGATGTAACCAAAAACATATTCAACCGTTATGAGACAATTACCAATACACGCGTGCCCTACTGGGGACTTGAACCCAGAAAACCATGTACCATAAGATAGCGTGCAACCAACTGTATTACGGAGGTAGGATTAGGAGCATCAATTTCGGATGTAATCAATCTAATGTTTTGAATGATAGTGTTAAGTATTGTGTTTAATTTTTGAAAATATTATGAAAAGGTGGGTATGCCTTAGAAATAAAACACATTTTTTATTTCATTTTTATTAGATCTTATTTTTATATAATATTTTTCATTAAAGACATTTCTTTTTCTTGCGCCGGTATTCCATCCTCCGGTTTGAAACTGCTAATTTATCCTTCGGTCTACACCGAATCGGATTTGCGCAAGTTCTGTCGCCTGCTACAGACAGTCCAGTCGTGCTCATTACGCGAACCATAATCCCTCAAAACAGCGAGTTAAGGACAAGACACGTGCAAAATTCGGCATTATTGCGGGACTGTTTCCACGATTTGTCGAAGCTACTTGATCGGGTCTGCTGCTGCAGAAGATCGACGCCAAACGCAAGATAGACTATGTGTTTTGGCGATATCCGAATGAACTCGTCGATAGACTACGGTTACTGGTCGCTTCGCAGTCTGCGGGCAACCGGTCACACACAAACGAGATTATATCCATCATCGAAGAACAAGCCGAAGCTGGCTATGTTGTGCGATGACGAAATATGTCGTTTCCGGGTAATTGCACAGGTCGACCAGAATGAATTATACTCGGAGAAAGTACATCATGAAAGGGCTGGACGATACTTTCCAATCCGACCTGATCGAAATGCAAGACTTTGCTCTAGCGAATTAAAGCCACCACTACATTTTAACCGTAATACACACGTTTTCCAAGTATGCCTGGACCAGACCGCTCAAGTCAAAGAATGCAGGTACGGTCACCGAGGTCATGGCAAATGTGTTGAGAGAAGGACACGTACCGAAAAATATCCACACCGACGATGGTAAAGAATATTTTAATGCTACTTTCCGTGCACTGGTGAAAATGCATGGCATTAATCACTATTCCACGTACTCAGGACTCAAGGCTAGCATCGTAGAGCGTTTTCACCGGACTCTAAAAGCAAAATTGTGGAGACTTTTCACGGCGAATGACAACTACAAGTGGCTTGAGCTCTGCCGAAATTCGTTCGCGAGTATCAATCTACCGTCCATTCAGCCACTCACATGTCGCCCGAAGATGTCAAGGACGACTCCCTGCTTCGGTCCGTTTATGCTATTCTGACGAGGAGGGACCCGCGCAAGCCTAACGCCAAGATCGGTGACCTGGTGCGCATCTCTAAACAGCGTGGTATTTTCCACAAGGCCTATCGTTACAACTGATAAGCAGAATTGTACAAAGTGGTTCGTATATGACATTGGTAACCG
>NQII01006807.1:0-111020 GCA_002778355.1 Clitarchus hookeri | reverse complement strand
CTGATGGCGTGACGTATCTAGACTCTCAGCCCGAATTTCTTCTTTCCACATTTTCAGATCATTACTTTGATCTTCTAGCGCATAATATTTTTCTCTCTTATGATAATCATTTCGTCCTCCAGGAGGCAATATACTGAATTATTGCTTTTAAAAAATCATCATTCTATTAGGGTGTCTAGTTTATTTTTTTTCTATTTTGTGGTTGCTGTTCCATTGCTTTTATTGCCACTTATTTCCATTTTTTGGACGCCTCCGTTCCATGTCAGTTGTATTTTTTCTGTCTCTTCATTTACTCCCTTTATTCAACCTGGCCTTACTTTTTCCGCTTTTCCTTTCTAATGTCCCTTCAGCTGTTATTTAAAAGTATATTTNCCTTTATTCAACCTGGCCTTACTTTTTCCGCTTTTCCTTTCTAATGTCCCTTCAGCTGTTATTTAAAAGTATATTTACATTATGCTCAATTAATTTATATATTTATTGTTTATCAATGAGTCGCAATCATATTATTATCTATATAAAACTACAATTTGTGTCATTTTTATAGATCATCTCTTTTTTCTTTTGATGATATTCTTGTCTCATAATCTTGTGTTCATATCACAAATGATCCTTTGTCCTTATTCTACATGTTCGTCCACTCAAGCAGTCGGCTCCATTTGGCGCCAGCCTTCGCTAATCCATGTTTTTGACTACTAAAGGGCGGAAAAAACGCCATGAGCTTTGTTACTTTCGGAGTCATTTGAGAAATATAATTAATTGGATATCCTTAAATTTTTTTCAGAATAACATTATNATTTTTTTTAGAATAACATTATATATATATAAATTACAAGTATATATATACTGTATACATATTGAGGAGTTACCTACAAAAATTATAAGGACAAAAGTTTACAATACTTCTATACGAACATCTTGCGTATCGTAAGCCACATTTTAGGGAAGTAAATCTCATCTTTATACAACGACTATACTACTATCTTACTTATATTGGCGTGTTCTAAATGTAAGAAAATTGTTCAATTGTAAAATGTAAAAAATAAACACGATTTTCATATACTTAGTGAAAATTTAATATTACAGCCAAGTCCGCCAAATTAGTAGACATAACTGTGAGTGCTATGATATGCAGAACGTGTAAACATATTAGCTGATACGTAATTCATATCGTATACTCAATTACTGATTTACGAGTATGAAGAATGAATAAGGTGTCTTCGGTAACCGATTTGCAATTGCTCACGAGGTTCTTATTCAGGGTGAGCAACGGATTAATGTTCTCTTTTTAAATTAAATGTAAGGTAAGGTAACTATTCCAGAAATAGCCTGTCGGTATAAGGCATGAACATTCATTACCAACAAAAAAAATTCACTTACCAGTATTTCAGAAAGTTTCTGCATTTAAAAAAAATGGGTACGTGTACTTATGTACGCGCGTTAGAAGTTATACATCTTTGGCGTGAATAAAATAAAATTTTATTACGTATGTTACCATTTCACGCTTATATTCATTTAGATCTTGTCCCATCTCACAATTGAATTCAAACTATATAAACGAAATGTTTTTCAATTTGCTTATTATATGAACTGATTTTCTGTCGGTTTTAAATATAACCACGTGCTATGTTGTGTACCTTGCGTATTTGAGGTTAATTTTAGTTTAATTAACCTCAAGTACTTGAAAACACTTTCGAAATTTCATTATACAATTTTTGTCACTGACAAATTTTTCACGGCACAATGTAAGTAAAATTAATAAATAAGGTGTGTATATATACACACACACAATTAATTACGAATATAAATGAAATGTTTTTCAATTTGCTTATTACATGAATTGATTTTCTGTCGGTTTTAAATATAACCACGTGCTATGTTGTTTACCTTGCGTTTGTATATAGCTAGACGATACGCGCATGCACGTTGGGTCATACCTCTACCACGTTCACTGTCTAAAATTTCGTTGCACTGTGCGCGCGCAACTATACGCGCATGCGCGTTGGGTCATACCCCTACCACGTTCACTGTCGAATTTCGTTACGCTGTGCGCGCGCAACTTTCGTTGCACACTAAACTTTTGCTCTCAGCGCGCCAAAATAAGTATAACTTCAAAAATTACTTAACATATATATTTACAACGGCATATAAAGAAACCTTAACGTGATCTTTTATATTAAGTGAAAAGTGCTTCCGACAATTCTGAATAGGCATAAATATTTTAGGCTGACCTCCCGTGGGGCAATCGAGTGGTGACCGCCGGTCTGGGGTGTAGGAGGTTCTGGNCCTTTATTCAACCTGGCCTTACTTTTTCCGCTTTTCCTTTCTAATGTCCCTTCAGCTGTTATTTAAAAGTATATTTCCATTATGCTCAATTAATTTATATATTTATTGTTTTTCAATGAGTCGCAATCATATTATTATCTATATAAAACTACAATTTGTGTCATTTTTATAGATCATCTCTTATTTATTTTGATGATATTCTTGTCTCATAATATTGTGTTCATATCACAAATGATCCTTTGTCCTTATTCTACATGTTCGTCCACTCAAGCAGTCGGCTCCATTTGGCGCCAGCCTTCGCTAATCCATGTTTTTGACTACTAAAGGGCGGAAAAAACGCCATGAGCTTTGTTACTTTCGGAGTCATTTGAGAAATATAATTAATTGGATATCCTTAAATTTTTTTCAGAATAACATTATATATATAAATTTCAAGTATATATATACTGTATACATATTGAGGAGTTACCTACAAAAATTATAAGGACAAAAGTTCACAATACTTCTATACGAACATCTTGCGTATCGTAAGCCACATTTTAGGGAAGTAAATCTCATCTTTATACAACGACTATACTACTATCTTACTTATATTGGCGTGTTCTAAATGTAAGAAAATTGTTCAATTGTAAAATGTAAAAAATAAACACGATTTTCATATACTTAGTGAAAATTTAATATTACAGCCAAGTCCGCCAAATTAGTAGACATAACTGTGAGTGCTATGATATGCAGAACGTGTAAAGATATTAGCTGATACGTAATTCATATCGTATACTCAATTACTGATTTACGAGTATGAAGAATGAATAAGGTGTCTTCGGTAACCGATTTGCAATAGCTCACGAGGTTCTTATTCAGGGTGAGCAACGGATTAATGTTCTCTTTTTAAATTAAATGTAAGGTAAGGTAACTATTCCAGAAATAGCCTGTCGGTATGAGGCATGAACATTCATTACCAACAAAAAAAATTCACTTACAAGTATTTCAGAAAGTTTCTGCATTTAAAAAAAATGGGTACGTGTACTTATGTACGCGCGTTAGAAGTTATACATCTTTGGCGTGAATAAAATAAAATTTTATTACGTATGTTACCATTTCACGCTTATATTCATTTACATCTTGTCCCATCTCACAATTGAATTCAAACTATATAAACGAAATGTTTTTCAATTTGCTTATTATATGAACTGATTTTCTGTCGGTTTTAAATATAACCACGTGCTATGTTGTGTACCTTGCGTATTTGAGGTTAATTTTAGTTTAATTAACCTCAAGTACTTGAAAACACTTTCGAAATTTCATTATACAATTTTTGTCACTGACAAATTTTTCACGGCACAATGTAAGTAAAATTAATAAATAAGGTATATATATATACGAATATAAATGAAATGTTTTTCAATTTGCTTATTACATGAATTGATTTTCTGTCGGTTTTAAATATAACCACGTGCTATGTTGTTTACCTTGCGTTTTTGAGGTTAATTTTAGTTTAATTAACCTCAAGTACTTGAAAACACTTTCGAAATTTCATTATACAATTTTTGTCACTGACAAATTTTTCACGGCACAATGTAAGTAAAATTAATTAATAAGGTATATATATATACGAATATAAATGAAATGTTTTTCAATTTGCTTATTACATGAATTGATTTTCTGTCGGTTTTAAATATAACCACGTGCTATGTTGTTTACCTTGCGTTTGTATATAGCTAGACGATACGCGCATGCACGTTGGGTCATACCTCTACCACGTTCACTGTCTAAAATTTCGTTGCACTGTGCGCGCGCAACTATACGCGCATGCGCGTTGGGTCATACCCCTACCACGTTCACTGTCGAATTTCGTTACGCTGTGCGCGCGCAACTTTCGTTGCACACTAAACTTTTGCCCTCAGCGCGCCAAAATAAGTATAACTTCAAAAATTACTTAACATATATATTTACAACGGCATATAAAGAAACCTTAACGTGATCTTTTATATTAAGTGAAAAGTGCTTCCAACAATTCTGAATATGCATAAATATTTTAGGCTGACCTCCCGTGGGGCAATCGAGTGGTGACCGCCGGTCTGGGGTGTAGGAGGTTCTGGGTTCGAATCCTAGGTCAGTTATGGGTGTTAGTTTAAGTTAGTTTTAAAGCCNGGTTCGAATCCTAGGTGAGTTATGGGTGTTAGTTTAAGTTAGTTTTAAAGCCGTCCCCTGACAAGCCTTCCGGCATAACTCCGGGGGACGTTAATAAGCCTAATCCAATCCAAAAACCTCGTACGCATCGTCGTTTGCTTCCTTGAAAAATACAAGAGAAAGGATTTAATTTGAAACACTTTCCTTTTCTAATAAATGTAGTTAGCTTATCGAACGAGTCATATATATATTTTTTTACTGGAATAATTGCGAATGGTAGGTTCTTCACTACATTTAAGCTAAAACGCTTAAAAATAAAATATCCTTATTTATGAGATTATACTTTTTCACTTATACGAATGTTGATGGGGTTAATCTTTCTATACACTATAAATTAAGTATTAAAATATTTCGTTTCTTTGCGTGGGGAAGAGCCGTTGTTTCAGAATAATGTAGTCTTCACACTATATAAGTTATATCATTACCAATGGTCAATACGTTCACAGGATAAGGAAAGTATATTTCCTGTAGTCACTGGCTGTTACTTAGGTTCATTTTATATATGCGTAAAATGTATTTGTTGTATGTCTCATATCGTGTAGAATGTGCACTGCCATTCCCGGTCATTAAATATTGATTCTAACCTCTCAGTATGACGCCAAAACGACAATTGTATCAAATCGTAAAACAAAATGTCCAATTTTTTGATGGAGGTTAACAATTATTTTTTTCTATGCAAAGTCGTGCTCACAACTCCGCTGTCCTACGCTGACGTCCGGACGTAGGAGGTCACGATGTTGCAGCGTGCCGCTCTCCCACTACTCTGGAGCGAGTGTTCCAGCGGCGTAGCAGTAACGTGACTCATCTCACGTGAGTTATACCGCCCACCAACACCTACGTCGCGCTCTCGTCTTGTATCCAAGCAATGTCAAGGCCGTGGCCACCATCACGTTTACCCCTCTACTTATGTGCAGGCGCCAAACTTATTTCAAACCACACAAAAATTTTTTTTTCTCGTGAGGTGAAGTTGCAATCCGTCTTACTGCAACGGTCAGGCTATCATCCACCTCTTGCACCTCAAGATGAAATACAGACTAAGGAAGCGATATTGCAGACGTACCCTGGCTGAATGCCGTTCAAATATTCACTCGACCGACGACAAGAGAAAGTGTTACAAATGTGGCTGTCGAGGACATGTTAAAGGAAGTCGTTCGGAAAATGCGACGTAATGGCCACACGATCTTTTCCTGCAATGCATACGCACTATCATTCTTTAGTTAATTTGCCAAAACTGTGTGGTGTAAACGTGAGTTTATAAGCCCGAGTATATACCAATGATTTTCACCCTTTACAGTGAAAATGTTTTTTTTTTTTTGCCTTTCTACTTTTTCCTTTTTTTTTTAGCAGAAGTGCTACATTGTTAACATTGTCTGTATATTCTCGGAAAAATGTACGGAAATGAACAGGTGATATACTGAAACGCGATCCGTAATGACGAAAAACGGAAACGAGCTCCATACATACAATATGTGGAACCTCGCCGTATTCCCTTAACTTTGGGTTTTGAAAACGAACAATGATGAGGCTACATGAAGCATTCTTCGCCACTGGAACTTCAAAATTATCGTTTCTGTGGCGGTTAGGATAATCTTGCCGCTTAAACAGAAACGTAGCACGAGCCCTGTAACAATTATCAATATTTCAAACACTAAAACAGCACTAGAACCTAAAATAACTGTTACTTTACCATAAATAAGACGTTTTTAACAAGAACCATCAGAGGAACGTGGTGAGGAGAAGTGTCGACTACCGTAGCGTAATTGGCTACACTCTGGCTATAGTTGTGAGGGGTTCCGTGTTCGTGTCCAGGGCAAGGAATTTGTGTGAATTTACGTACGTCGGTATGGCTCTATACGCAAACTTTTCACCCATTATTGCCAAATAAAAGAAACTAAAAAAAAATATTGTAATAAAAAAGAGGTAAGAGTCGTGTTGTCCTTAATTTTTTATTTGAGTTCAAATACTGTTCAAGTAAAAAGTATTTTAACGTTTTTAAAGTCTTTTTTTATACACAGTGAACACCCGCTTAACGAAGGTCACAATTTTCCTCGTAATACTTCTTTATAAACCGGAAATTCAGAATAGCAACTACCAAATTTAAGAGCTGTACTGTGAATTCACGGAAAGTTCTGTCAAATATACGGAAAGTCCAGTATTGAATAAAACAGTGTCCGAAAATATTTATAAGAGTGTAGAATATGGAAGTGTAAATGTTTGTGTTTGCTTATCCATCAGCGAAGCTGTTTCGCCAAACATGTGTTCACACTAGTAATTTTTTTTCCCTCTTGCTACTAAACTTTATACACTGAAGAGCCAAACAAAACTGGTACACCTGCATAATATAGTGTAGGTCTCCCCCCCNCGCAAGACGAGGTGGCATGGACTCGACTATTGTCTGAAGGTATACATGAGGCAATTCACACCATTAATCCTGCAGGGCAGTCCACAAATCCAATCTGCGCCAATTTGAGAAATGGTTGCACGTCTGCCACGTTTAATGATTCTCGTCAGTCTCGTTTATCCCGTTGTTTCACTATCTTTTTCCGGCCGCAGCGATGTCGAAGATGTGATGTTTTACCGGATTCCCGATATTCACCGTACACTCGTGAAATGGTCGTACGCGAACATCCAAATGTTATCGCTACCTCGGTGATGCTATGTCCCATCTCTCGTGCGCCGACTATAACACCACGTTCAAACTCACTTAAATCTTGATAACCTGCCATTATAGCAGCAGTAACCGATCTAGCTGCCGACCTCATCGCGTTAATCTGATTGGTTCCATACCTCTGTTAATTGCATACGCACGCCTATACCAGTTTTTTTTGTTTTTCAGTGTACGTTAGGCCTGCTCATCATCTTGTCACAACTAGGGTTGCCGGTTAACAGTTCCGTAAGCAAGTGAACTTTGTTTCCGCTGATGTACTTGAAATAAACAAGCCATTAGCCACGGTCGTTGCTCAAGGAAGTAACTGCGACAGCCAAAGGCGAACTTAGGCATTCTCTCACATTTTGCTATTCCACTATGAAAGTGTTGTCACAGAAAAAATAATGAGGCTCAATATTCTACCAAACTGTAGACGATATATCTGCCTAAAAATCCTTATTTTGCCCCCCACCATCATTTTACCCGTTCACTAAACAGTAGTTTTTAGCAAAACACTAGAACACCTGTTGCCAGCCAGGATTAATGTCGCTGTCCACATACGAATATAACTCAAAATCTTTCTTTTCACAAAAAACCAAACCTCGAGCTACTAATAGGTTGAACATTTAACTGTAACGAAGAAAAATATATTTCTGAATCTTTCCCGTGGTTTTTTGTTTACATCAGTGTTTGCTAGATCCACCTCCTTGGAAATTTACAGTTATAGCTAGAACCAGTCAGGAAGGTTCATGTAATCTGAAATTTTCCCTAACTCGTTAAAAATTTTATTTTTTAGTGGATAAGATTGATGACAATAATTTGTAGTAATGATCTTTCAACAAAAGTTTAACACACAAAGCAGGCGTTTAAAAAAAGACCACAGAACTTCTGGTGAACCTCCAGAAATTATTCCGGTCAACAAACTAATTAAAATTAATACACACCACTATAAGATTGCTTCTGTTAGCAATTTTCGGTCCCAAAGTGCTTTTGTGAAATTACGAAAGTTTTCAGATTTCTGAGCTCTTATTTACGGTTCATTGAGTATAGAGAATTTGTCCAGTTCGCAGCTCCCCAAAATCCATGACAATTTTCTTAACAGCCGAACAGCGAAAGGCGTCTATCGTCTTGAAACTTTTGCTGTCTTCCTCGCCAGTGGTCCTTTAATAAATTCTTTCATTTCTTAATTTCGGTAATCTTAGATTTTGTAATTTTTTTACATCTGCCGTATTTTTTCATTTGTACCTTCGGGAACATAGGTTCTGCTATTTGTTATGTCTGGAAATCTTTAGTATTATTTATATTTATGAATATGCAGTGAACTTATGTCATTCATTCATATGCTACCAGTTTTATACAAAAATAATTTACCAAATATATTTTAAGGCCTTTTCATACCTTTTGAAATCATAAATTTGCTGCAGTTACTTCATTCCTAATGAGTTATGTATTTTTTGCTATGTAAATTTTTGTGGCATACCAGTGGCTGTAAATGCAGTGGAGCGAGTATTTATTACATTATTAATTGTTACGTATTTTTAGATTTAAGTGAATTTTCTTTTGGGAAAATGTGGCATTGAGCAAGAAAAAACGCATGCCAGATATTTACACGACACCACGAATAAAATAAGAGTTATTAAAAACATATGTTATTGTTCCACAGAAAGTAATTTCCAAATTTTTATGAAATAACGAAAACCGCAATCTGGCAGCCTCCTGTCGGACGATGGGCGGCCAGAGTGAACCGGGAGTAGGGGGCGAATCGCGCCAGCTACTAGTAAGTCCGCCGTCGGCTAAATTGTTCTGCTTAGGTTTATTACAAAAATCATTTTCTGTGTTTTTAAATATTGCAGTCGACAATAATTATATGACTTCCAAAGCCTGTTTCATACACTCTTATGAATACATAGATTTGGTGTCTTAATTTTTTGTTGCATCACATTTAATGTATTTGATAAAACATACTGAATACTGTCTTTTACAAAAACTACTACAATATACACTGTTGCATGTCTTTACAGCTGAACTTCATGCAGTCGCTGTTATAATATCATATTTCACAATTTATCCTTTAAATTGATTCGGCGTAATTTTTGTTAAATGAAACAAAAAAAATTGTTCTTATAAGATTCATTTTTAAATAAGTTAACAATATTGAAAATAGTGCATTTCGTTAGGGTTTCGCGCTCAATAAGAATAATAAGAGTTAATAGGACGCTCAGACTGGTAAATAACAAATGTTTGACTGTTTGCAGCATTGAGAATATATATAATTACTAGCTGACCCGGCAAACGTTGTTTTGCTGTGTCACTGGGAGACACCTGGTGGGAATAAATTGTAACCTAGATCGATAAATGATCGATGATAATTGATCAGTTATCGACCTAGGGTAAAATTTATTAAATTATTAATATCGCTATAAAAAATAAGGGTTGGTGGTAGAAGGGTGAAAATTTAGGAGGGTATGTATTTTTTGATGCCACATCATAAAAAAATAAAAAATAAAAATTTTGTTCAAACAATAAAAAAAAATTGTTTGGGGGTGGCCACCCTTATTACTTAGGGGTGTAAAAAATAGATATAAATCTATTCTCAGACCTACCGAGTATACATAAAAAATTTCATAAAAATCGGTCCAGCCGTTTCGGAGGAGTTCAGTGACTAACACTGTGACGGGAGAATTTTATATATTAGATTGAATTTAGTTCTTTTATTTTTTTTAAGACCTCCATCTCTCACGAACTCGGATACGCCCCTCTGGCGTCCATGTAACAATATTATGGATGTTAGGGTCGGGCGTATTTATAAGTCGGTGGTCCGAGCACGCACCACGGGCGCCAGCAGGAGTTGTCAAGGAGGAGGGGGGACACTTTCCCTCCCATGGAAACTGGATTTTTCTATGAAATGTGAGAGATCCATTAAAGCAATATTTTGTAAGTGATTAGAGTTCATAATAATTCCCGTAATTAGGTGAAGTAAACATTTGTATAACAAATAAATTGCTTATCAGTAACGTAGGCCTAACTCCAAAATACAAGTCCCTGCTAGTAGGAGACGTAACTGAGTTAATTCCTGTTATTCCCATAATTTTAGTTCGATAATTGTTTATGCTTTTGTACTTAATACTACACTTTAATATTATAATGTATATTGTTAAAAATAAACTAATTTATTCATATGGTACGTTACGTATGTTTGTGGAATTTATTGAGCGTAAACTCCAGTTGCTTAACTTCTCTTAAGGACACTTATTCTGATTCCCACGGCCCCCTTGGGAAAAATATTCGAGACGCCCATGGCAGACGCGATGTCCTCGCAGAGGTGCAGCGTGCCAGGCAGCGCCCAGCCGATGCGCGCGAGGAGAGAGAGAGCGCGACGGCGAGTAAAGAGAGTATCATCTTCACATCCGGGTACCGGAGAGCTGTCGAAAGCCAGCCTTGACCTCCACCACGCAGCCAGGCGACTGCCCCCAGGGTGCGCTGCTAGCACAACACACATTATTCACGACACTCGGCCAATCAGCCGGGCACTCGCGCCTCGCCAGTTCCGTCGACATCACCACCACCACTGGGTACTTACTGAGGTGAAGCTGCCTCACCGTGCCAGCAAAATGGCGTCGTTGGCCGGCGACATGTTGGAACGCCGTTCGCCAATCAGCGACTGGTAACCTACTCGCCAGCTGGCAGCCCAGCCAATAGGCAACCTTTCGCGGCATGCCGTAGCCGATCAGGCACAAGACTCGTTCCCAGAGCTTCGTGTAGCCAGTCAAGAGAAAGGGTACGCCCACATCAAAGGAACCGCCACGTCATTTTAGTTCTGTATGTTGACTTATTCTGTGCCACCACAGTGTTAATCGCCGCGTGCTGCGTGCGTGCCGGCCGTCTCCATCCAGATTAAGGCGTGTCTGAGGGGTGATACGGTTATGCAAAGGACCAGACCACCCATTAGGAAGCATTACCAATTGTTAAAATACACAAATATTCTCCCCTGTAGCTGACAATTCCAAAACATGCGATAAAAAGAGTAGCCTAATGCTCGCAATATTTTTAGTTATATTTGTTGGTTTCATTGTAATGCAGATACATCTATGCTTACCTTGAAATGCAATCACTAAATACCTTAGTTTTCAAAGATAGGCTATCAATACTAACGGTTCCTTGTGTGCCATATTTGGCACTGAGGTCAGCTCTGACTTTGTGGAGACCATAGATGCAGACCTAACGTCCTAAATTAATTCAAAAGGAAGAGAATTTAAACGTTTCCGCGTTAACACATTTAACACACTGCCATAATGCCGTATCGAAATGATTTATTAATACACACCTCAAAAAAGTTTTGCCCCTTTTGTAATTCGGTACCGCTATATCTTTCAGAACCGATCGTGCAGCATTGGTAACTTCTGCCGTACATGTTCACCAGAGCCGAGAGACGAGTTGTACAAGTCATGATGTAACTACTTTATTACCGATGCAAACAGCCAATGCGCTTTTTAAGACCTGTTTCCGAGAGTAGTGGAAATATTGTCCTTAACGTTACCTCTGCTCTGCGTCTTCTAATCCGAATTAATATGTTTACGTCCAGCGATACACATTCGAGTAAACTATATGGGGCTTATATTCAAGGCTAAAGGCAGAATGCACAGTCGTGAATAGCGCCTCAGCGGGGTACAGTGGGTGTTTGCTATAAAGTTAGTTTATTTCTCAATTTCATTTGTGGCTTTTGTAATTGGCATGCATTCCTTCAGGCTCCCTCGTATTAAAGTTGTTGTAATTTCGCCGTGCCTATTGTATTGACGTTTCTCGCCTGGTTATCCATCAAGCAGTGTCAGCCCGATGACCTTCAAACCAGGTTTGCTTATGGGATCGTAGTGGCCACGGGCTGTTTGCGTTGGCAAGGCGAGGAGACGCATTCAACATTGGCACATATTCGTTTCTACATCTTACGTTATTACTGAAGAGTAGAAAAAAAAAAAAAAAAAAAAGAACACTATTTGCTTTCAATGTACATTGGCACATATTCGTTTTTACATCTTAATTTGTTACTGAAGAGTAAAAATAAAGCGAAAGAACGACAGTATGTCCTTACAATGTACGACCACGCAAGTTTACTGCAATGAAGTTTTATGTGTTACACAAAATTATCATATAAATAAAACGCGCTGAAAGTTGTGTTTGTAGCATAATTCCCTTACAGATAAATTTGAGAAATTTATTTTATCAGTCCCACTCCTTCGTAGAGACGTATTCATTTTTGGTGCCCTCTCCCCCTCCCTCCCCATTACAATTAATGTCGTTATTATTTGTAAACGCCTTAAATGCATCTCTTCTTTTTCTCTCGGAACACGTACGGTACGAATTCTGTTGTTTTATCCGCATGGTGTACTGTTTGTAGAAATAACGTCTCGTGAATATCTGATTCTTGCAATCACTTAACATCTTAGTTTTTTAAACCATTCCATTTTCGAGACAGACTACCAATGGAGTGGCATTTTACCAACGGTTCCTTGTGTACCATCTTTGGCACTGAGGTTAGCTCTGACTTTGTGGAAAACACGTGGAGACCATGGATGCAGACATAGCGACCTAAACTAATTTAAAAGGAAGATATTTCAAACGTTTCACCTTTAACACACTGACATAACGCCGCCGTAACGGCAAAGACTTATTAACATACACCTTAAAAAAGTTTTGCACCACCTGTAATTTGGTTGCTGATGAAGATGTCCGCTAGAAAATTAGGCGCATTACAAAGAGGCATCAAAATGACAAGCGTGGTATTCTGTACTGACGGTGTTTATTTTCATCCCATACTTTCTCTTGGACCGTCAGTAACTAAACAAATCAGTAATCCCGGTGATGTAAAACTTTTTTTGAAGTGTTCTTTACCTCCCTGATGAAATGTCGTGTACCCACTTATTCAATTTCGTTATTTTGTTTAACAAGCAAGGAAAATACGATAAAAAATTTTGCCCTGATAAACATTTTGAGGAGCTTAGAAAAGACCTCTAGGCCAAAAATTATGTAACCGAGCATAATGAACTAACAAACACTATACAATAGTAACTTTAGTGATACAGGCAGGCACGCCTGATTTTTTCAGATAAGTGTTCCACGCAGGTTATAGGAGGTTCACGGTTAGGCATACTTCCAACTTTTCTGAAACCCTGCTAAAGTTATACTTTCATGATATTCCTCCGCCTCATGCATACAAAGCTTAACCACGTATAGAAAATCACACCAAAGGGACAACGCGCCGGATTCGTGAGCATTCAATGTAATGTTATTTTACATAAGAACTATTTCTTATTAGGTGTTACCAACACAGTTGTTTATCCCTGTTTTAAATCATTTTAATTGTAAATGAAATATTATCATTTATAGATAGAATATAAGTAAAAGTTCAATTTATGTAAAAATAAGGTACTTTTATGTTAACACACGTATAAAACGCTTGTAATACGTGAAATATTTAGGAAAGAACCAAACGCGTCAACGGGGTGATTTTTCAAAGGTTTGATTAAAAAAGTGTGCAGAAACCGGGAACAGACTATAGACTTCAGTCTCGTGCGTGTACACCCGCAGTTTTCCTTTGACTATTGGCTGCGTGTTCTTCTATTACCATTCATTTTGGTTTTCCACTGGGGAAATAAGAACCAGGTTACTCCGGTTTTGAACGTCTGCGATTCACTGGCAGACATCTAAGACGTAAAGTTATTAAAACCTTCCAACCGGGAAAATATATCTGAGCTAAAGTGTTTTTAAATACAGTACAACTAGACAGGGGCGCTTCACGAAAATGGAGAGTCCCTAGGTGATCGTGGAGCTCGCTACATTCTTAGACACAGCGGGCTATTAACAAATATACAGTATTTCGGTATGCACAGTGAGCTCTGTGCGGACAAATGAAATAAAGAAAAGGGGGAAACCAAGAGCAAAATTTGCTGAAATGTTCAGCTATTCACAGACTTACAGACATTCCGCGTCTAGTAGGTATGTAGGAAGCGATAATTTCGGTATAAAGTTTCGCTGAGTACTGAAATTGTTGAATGTATGTAACGCCTTAGCGCATGTGAACGTCGTCACAAATAGTGTAGCATGAGAGAGAAGTAGAAATTTAGAAAGTAGAAAGGTTATTTCTACTCAGGTTAGGAACAAAACGAATTTTCTTATGGGAGAGTTTGGCATAGGGAGAATTTCTGCCGTTAGGTACGCAGTGTTCCAAAGAAGTCACTTTTAAATAAAAATTTTAGCTACTCGAATAATAAAACAGAAATACTTTACTTATTTACGAAGTTGTTTTATATTTTATTTATGTTTACTGCAATTATCCTGTTTTTAAAGTAGAACACATAGAAAAATCTAGTACAAATGCGACAATAGCACTTACCTACTGGCAAACATTTTTGGTTGTCAAACTTTTAACATTGATCTTCCCAACCTGAGTAGAAGTAACCTTAGCACGGCCTAGCTGCTTGTAGTGCGAACTCCAGCCACACGAGCCAGGTAAATGGCGTCACTGGTCAATAACACGCCGGGACGCCGTTTGCCAGTCAGCGTATGTTAGCTCGTCTGCCGGCCGACAGCCTAGCTAAAGGGGAATCTTTCGCAGGATACATTGTCACTGTGCAGATGGAAGCGTACGAATCAGCGGTGCTCCTGTTCCTGTCCCTAACTGATTCTGCACGATTTATATATGCTGTTAATGGTTATTTGAGAACTTTTCAAATCAACCTTTGGAAAATGTCAGTGCCCCTACCTGCACGTATTTTAACGCACACTGACTGCCGTCCGCCCAGTTAAGTTGGTTACGACGGAGGGAAAGTAGTCCCATGCCTTGACATTGAATTAAAATCGTTAGGTAGACATTCGTGAATAATGAAATTATTTCTTTTGCTTTTTGCAATTTTTCTAATGCTTATAAGTGTACGGATTAAAAAATAGGCATATGTAAAATATTTACTTTTCTAAAAGTTTCAGTGTTTCCCTTGACTGATGCATGAATTAAGTGACCAGGCTCATGACAATGTTACTTTTACATATTGTGAAAGAATACGCAAAGAGGATACAAGTAGATCATAAGCAGGGTTTTCAAAATTACTCAATTTACCATGAACAGCTTTTAACATTAATTAGGGCCTATATTGTTTCATGTTTTTGTGTATATTCTGTCACTGTTGCCAGTCCTGCTTATATTTATTTCGTTTCTAAACTATTCCGCTATGTTCCGTTCTGGTTAACCGTGGTGTGTTTTTTTGGTTTGTCATCACTGAATTATTAATTTTGAGATTTTGGTTAATTTCCTTATGCAATTGTTTGGTTTTTTGTTTCTGTCACTCCTCGCGTCTGTCGCCTTTTTAACAGCATTTGCTAATCTCCTGTGCGGAAGAAGAGCCTTTGGCTGGCATATTGTGTTCTTGTAGTACAATGTGTTATGTGTTCTATGTCACTGTCTGAACCAGTCATGAGAATAAGTAATATTATAAATCAAAATTAATACACGCAATTTCACTTGTGTTTACGTACTTTCTCTGTGGCCTCGTTTCTACCCCAAACACCAGACTGCCGGAACCAGCACCTCCGGGCTTTCAGGGCCAGGAACTACTGTACAGCACAGGGCGTGGAGTTCGAGCGGCGGCGCACTGACGCAACGTGCTCCACTTCTCCAGTCACCCGCTTTGTCGGGCTGCAACGGCGCGAAGGGGAACTTGGTTCGTGACTGCTGGAACCGGGCACGCCCGCGAAGGTCGCCGACAGTCATCAGCAACACAATCGGAGGTGGCAGGAGAAAATAAAATAAAAAATAGGTTAGAAAAAATTTTCACTCTCTTTACGGAACTTGGTCCAGCTGGTTTGCGCGTCGAGCTCGGCGCTCGTCTCGTGTACGTCTCGCTCGACGATCGTGACCGCTAGGGAAGGACTGATGAATATTCAACAGAAGGTTTACTTACACTGGACCATTTCAGACGCCCATCTGTATGGACGCATGGAAACGTGCCAAGAAGAGCTCTGCAAGTGCCGTGAATGCGTAGTATCGTCCATACAACACGCTCGTGGAACTCTTATGTCTTTTCTGACGGCCTGGATGACCGACACATGGGGTACCAGGACGGAATCGGCGATGTAACGTTTGCAGGGCGATCCAGTCCGACACTGTGACTTCGTGACTAATAACACGATTGAAATAAATGTGATCTAGTTCGATCGGGTATACGACTACAATGCGAGTATGATCTTGAGTGAGCGTCGCACATGCGCGAGGCGCGGGCGGGGGTCTACGGCGACTGGCGACGATTTTGGGCGTGGGCAAACTTTTCCTGACAGTATACATAAAGTACATCACGACTCCGACGTGCTAGCGCGCTGATTTTGGTGCCGAACGAAAGATCTTGCCTAGATCCATCGACTTAAGCAATTAAAGCCAAGTATACATTTGGTTACTTTCTTTGCCACACCTTAACAAATATATATAGACACTATTACCCGCTAACGCAGATATACTCACGTAAAATCCACGGCCGTGTCCACAAAATAGCCACACTTCGATTTTTTATAGTTTCGGAACCAAAGTCATTGAACATTTATATTGTGCCTGTAAATTATGACAGCAAACTTTTTCTTATGATTAGCTAGTTATGTGAATATTTGTTACATGTCAAAAACACGAACGAAGTATAGAATGTTATTACACATAGATTTGTTATGTGGTTAAAGAAGCAACTGAAATTCCAGCTTAGTCACCTCTTTCTGCCTTGTGTGTTCTACCACCAAATGTAAAAAAAATTACATTACCATGGCCCTAATCACTTACTCACCCCTTGATCAGGTGATAGTGTTAATAATTAAAATTATATTTGCGTCGCTATTATGTCATTATTCCAATATCTACAAAAAACAGAACCCTACTCTCCTGGTAAACAGTTTAATAAAAATTTAATAAGGTTTAAAGCTCAGCTTCACCTCTTTTGCAGAAATGCTTAGTTTTAGCGTCATAATTTCGGATTATTTAATTTAAGAATATTTACATTTTTCAAGTTGTTTGATACTTTTATGCGTAATTTTAATTGCGTGTTATCTGCTTGTAAAAGTCTAGAATATATTATACTAATAAGTTATCGGCCTTTTACGACAAGCAGATAACACACAATTAAAATTACGCACAAAAATATTAAACAACTCGTAAAATGTGAATTTTCTATAATCGTACATTGTTA
This sequence comes from Clitarchus hookeri, assembly GCA_002778355.1. Taxonomy (NCBI): domain Eukaryota; kingdom Metazoa; phylum Arthropoda; class Insecta; order Phasmatodea; family Phasmatidae; genus Clitarchus; species Clitarchus hookeri. The sequence continues at coordinate 93,689 of NQII01006807.1, read as the reverse complement.
GTAATTACTATGAATCTGTAATTATAACGCGAAAACGAATAATTTCTGCAAAAAGGGTGAAACCGAGCCTTAAGACATACCGGATGTTCACGAAAAAATGATAGTAAACACCAGAGTGGTGTAGATAAGTACAAATGGAGCATATTTCATCAAGTAACCAATAGTCTAACGCCCATAGCTAACCTGCTAATGGCAGTGGCAGTGTGCAGGGGCGGGTATGCAACCTTATGTACTTGGCATTGTAAACAACCAGTGCGCAGGTCTGCGCTCCTGATAACACCGCTCAGTACTGCAAGGTCGCAGTCTCGGAGGTGCTACGTACCCACAGTTCCTGCAGGACGTGTTACCGGAATACTTGGCGGAAGTTCCGTTAGATGCTCGTGAGGCGATGTGGTTTCAGCAGGACGGGGTCCCACCTCATTTCGCCATTGTGGTTCGCCGGCACCTCGACATGCACTTCCCGAACCTGTAAATAGGTAGGAGAGGCCCCAAAGCATGGCCACCACTCTCACCTGACATCACGCCGCCTGACTTNGCCCCAAAGCATGGCCACCACTCTCACCTGACATCACGCCGCCTGACTTCTGACTGTGGAGCCACATCAAATCGATGGCGTGATTTTCTGTCTGTTAACGTTCTTATACCTGCTCAATACATTTAAGCCATATTCATCAGTTAGGCATGGCGTAGGGCCTCCTGTTCGAGACCCGAAACCATAAAAATTTTAATTTTCTCTCGGACTTAGAAAAAATCTGCTGTTTTTACCCAGCGATGAAGGAACATATAATTAAGATGAAACGTGAGTTTTAGAGGAATACTTCTGCAGTTGCAATGCAATAAGAAGTTTGGAATTGTATTAATGACACGAGTTTCGTATCATTTTTAACAAACTTTGTACGTGATTTTCTGTCTGTTAACGTGCATGTACGTGCCTAATATATACATTTAAGCCACATTCATCGGTTAGGAATGTCGTAGAACCCTCAATTCGTAACCCGAAACTATATAAAAAAATACATCGGACTTAGGAAAAAAAAACATCTGCTCTTTTCACTCTGTGATGGGAGAATGTTTCAGTAATGTGTAATAAAGGTGACACCTAAGGTTTAGAAGAAGAATTCTGGAGTCGGGATGAAATATGAGGCTGGTAATTCGACTAATGACCACAGGATTTTGCGAAAACATGCAAAAGTCTCTCAACTACATTTCCGGTCTCCTCTCTTGGAGTCTAGTTAATACACGATGCCAGAATTTGCAAATTGTTTTCTGACTCGACTGTTTTATTGACATAAATATTGTGCACGGATTATTTAAATGTATCTATATGTGAGCAATCCAAGCTCATCAAATGAGTAACGACTCTCTGCACAAGTATGATATAATCTTGGTATGGATCAGCATCTACTAACATTTTTAAAAGCATAGTTGTCTATGGTTTACGAACCAATAGGCCCTAGAAACTTGGAATGCACGAGGGTAGATAGGGTGATAATATTATCTTTCGTGATCTTCTCAGATATCAATCCCCCTCCGCAATCCCAATCCTCTGCAATTTGCACCAATTCTCACCAATACTCAGCAATCATCCGCACCAATCCTCACCAATCCTCGCCAATCTTCCGCACCAATCAGCACCAATCCTCCGCATCAATCCGTATCAATCCTCCGCACCGATTCACACCAATCCTCAACAATAGGCGCGCTCTTCACCGGCTGCCTCTGCTGTTTACAAACATCGGCTCCTTAGGCCTGCGGTTGATTTATAAAAGAATAATATAATGCTCGTGGCGAGCATTTTATCACACATATGCATGTTTTGGTCTCACGAATACACACATTGATTGTTTGACTCAAAAGTTCCCCACTTCCCAATCAGATGGTTCAGAGATGCCGGAACTACATATTTCGAATGCTGCATTCATTGTAATGAATTTGTTGTTATTTTTCTCAAAATAAAATAAAATATGTTCTTGAAATTGCACTGTACAGCAGTACTGGGTGTGTCAGTTGGTTGNTTATTTTTCTCAAAATAAAATAAAATATGTTCTTGAAATTGCACTGTACAGCAGTACTGGGTGTGTCAGTTGGTTGTAGGCCATCGAACGTGCAAAGATGCAGAGTGGCAAACATGTTCGTCACATTTACTCATCCTGAGGTAAACAACCGTCTCATGGAGAATATAATTGAGGATTAGTCCACACAGGCCCCGGTTTTAAGCGACTGGTACCCTGAGCAAGCATAATTTTCGGCACTTTTTTTTGGCACGTTTCCGGAATTCAGCATCACTTAATTTCTTAAAATAACTGAACTCAAATCTTACACACGTCACCAAAGCAATATTGCTTTGGCGAATTCAAGTAAACCCAAATTAAAATATACTTTTTTTTTTAATTCTCCTTTTACGCCCCGTGCCCCGCCTCTTCTACCTGGCGCTTTGGATATTTGCCCAGTCCGCCCAGTCCAGTNAATTCTCCTTTTACGCCCCGTGCCCCGCCTCTTCTACCTGGCGCTTTGGATATTTGCCCAGTCCGCCCAGTCCAGTTGTAACACGGGCCCTGAGTTCATAAACGTGTGTGAACATGTGGGAATGTTACTTGGGCTAAACGAGGAAACAAATAAGTCAGACTGTGGGTCAAAAGACTGCCCTCGTATCAGAAAGAAATGAGAAACGGTACAGCGGAGAGGTAGGGAAATATAATAATGCTAGTTTCTTTTGACTTTTGACTGTGAGGATGGAAAAGCGTACTGTAGCACAAAACATGTGTTTTATTAGGATTAGCCCTCTTTTTACACACTGAACTAATATAATGTTGTATTTATACCAGTTATCAACACACCTGTCATTGTTTACTTTTTTTTTTAAGCAGGTGGTCTCCCAACTGACTGACAAGATCTGAACGTAGCAAGCAAAATAACTACAGAGGAGATTATAGTTTCTACCGGAACTGCACCGATAACTTTGTCTGTTATTACGAATATTAATGTAGATGACACAAGAACGAAGAAACTGGTCTCAAACGAAGCACTTCACACAACACCACCACGTGTATCGAAAATTACTAAATCGTGAAACTTTTTGTAGCAGTCTACGAGGATTGAAAACACTCTTTACGAATTAGTCTGATCTATCTCGCAGCTCACATTAGACACTGCGAAGTCACGCTGAGGAGAGGCACGATTCGTATCCGTCAAATAAACAGGTTCAGAATTCAAATAAAACTAATGGTGCTCATCAAAGCACGTCATTACAACCAAGCAGAAAGCCAAAATTTAAATTGCAGGAGTTAATGGATTTCACTTCAGCGCGTATTTTGTGTCTCCAGAAAGATATTATCAGTGTACTTAATAATCACGTAAATAATTTAGTGGAAATTTGATGTGCGCAATTAATCAACGTAAAAAAATTTAGCTGCAGATGGTTTCCAAGGTTGGAATTTAGTGATGAAGCGTGTCATGCCTCTTCGGATGTACTGCAAGAACGTTAAAACTGGCAATTAAGTAATAATTTGACAGAATCCGCGATCATCAGATTTTGTCCAACACTAAAACTGTAATTATAGAAATAGTCCTTAGAAACTTTTATGAAGTAGCACGAGCACCACGTTGACTTGAATACTAATTCACTTCGCTCATCTAAAATCTCTTTATTGGGCCATGGCAATATATTTGTCACATACAAAACGTAGGCTATACAACCATGTTCAGCTACGACGGCAAAGTCATCGCTTCAATTTGTGTGCAGCATTCCAAAAGAACATGTTGATACTGACAATATGGCGTAGTTCTGAAGTATACAGGTATACGTTATCAACAATTCACGCATACATACTGTTTCTCGAGTGGTTACTTCACCTGAGTCGTTCTGCATGTGAAACAAATGAAAATGAGTGCGTTTGAGGATAAGATGACAGCGATGAAAGCTGCGGATTCTTGTTTTCACGTTCATGGAGATGAGCATGCTTGCAAATAACGTCAAAGAAACTATAACTATAATCTCGATAATTTTGCCTGCTTGATATCGATCACAGGGCTTTCGGATGACCTGGTAAAGCGGTGCTGTATCGTATTGCGCACGTTAACCTGTTGATATGCTGTCAGTGCCACATTTTTTATGCAGTACACCCTTCAAATAGCGTAGGCGGAAGTTCTAGACTTCTTATGGTACTAGGGTTAACAAACACCCAGGATTTAAAAAAAAGGACATTTACCATGGAAATTGAGGACATTTCATTAAAAAGGACAATGCAATGTCCTTAGCGCCGCAAATTATATATACTTTAGAGGCATACATTAATTTTTTTCGCAAAATAGTTAATCTCAACAATGTTAAACAAATAGTTCAATCAAATCGTTAACATTTCAAGCAAACAATTTTCAAAAAATTAATTAGTAAGTTCAAATATATTTTTATTGTAAGTTAACATAAAATATGAGATCTAAGTACCAAGAGAATAAACTTTTTCTTACAGTTGTTTTACTCAACAAAACATTTTAACACTAACTGTAGTATAAAAAATGAATTAGCTTACAGGGATCATCAAAGAACACACAGAAGTTATATTATTAATTAAGTGAATGTTGACAATACAGCTATAACCATTTTATTGGAGAAAAATAAATCGTATGTAAATAATTGTTAAACAAATGATGTATTTTATCAGGTCGAAAAATCCGAACATTTTTGATTACCACGAAAAATCCTGCGAGACTTAAAAAATATATAATTAGAAAGGAGGGCATATCCTCCTCTTGCCGGACGTCAGGTAACCCTGCATGGGACCCCATGCCTACTCTTTCACTGTTTACAGTTTTAATTCACAAATCACACGTTATTGGAGAAGCTTTGCTTCCGATCAGAATGCTAAGCAAGGAGGCTCAGGAAGCTCTGAACAAAGATTTCCACAGGTTCCGTGAAAGAGGATNGCTAAGCAAGGAGGCTCAGGAAGCTCTGAACAAAGATTTCCACAGGTTCCGTGAAAGAGGATGTCGGAGTAGAAAGGCGGCTAATCCAGATCTGCCAAATATGATGTTGATTTCGTCTGACCCTGTAATTTGTTCCAGTATAACACTTTCACCAAGACAAGGCAGTAAAATAAAGCCACACGTGCTTTAGATTCTGCTATGACTATGTATANATGTCGGAGTAGAAAGGCGGCTAATCCAGATCTGCCAAATATGATGTTGATTTCGTCTGACCCTGTAATTTGTTCCATTAGAACACTTCCACCAAGACAAGGCAGTAAAATAAAGCCACACGTGCTTTAGATTCTGCTATGACTATGTATGCAATAGTTTCTTCCTTAAGCGTTTTGACAACATAAATGTAGTTAATTTTAATGTTTAATACAGGTTTATAGTCATTTTTCTCTCTGTAATCCCAGAAGGATTATGAAGTAAAAATAATTATTAATTTAGCACCTTTACGTTACAAACTGCAGTGTATATATTTACTCTCTGCTGCTTATAGTTACAGAGACGTAGCAGAAGTGATACCAATAATGATATATTTCTTTACACTACTCGATAGAAACTTCAGTGAAACAGGTCGTTTGTCGTAGTGTGCGCCGCTCGCTTATCTATATTGCCTACCATAAGGGGGGCCGCGGCTGACGCAGTGGCTAGAGCGCTCGTCTCCCACCTAAGCGTACCAGGCTCGATTCTCGGTGGTGTCGCTCCCGGATTTTCGCACGTGGGAATCGTGCCGGACGATGCCGCTGGTCGGCCGGTTTTCTCGGGGATCTGTTGTTTCCCCAACCCTTGCACTCCGGCGCTGCTCCATACTCACCTCACTTCACCTCATCGACTCTCAAGACCTCGATGTTAAGAGCCGCCCAAACATCTCCACTCAACTTACCAAATGCTTCTGTTAAGTTTGTACATGCCAGTCGCCGGACTTCCATACGCAAGTTTGCGTCAAACTGCCGTATAATAAAAATAAATTGCCAATATAACTTTTATAGCAGCCTGAAGGGNGGGGGGGGGGGGTGAAAAAATAGCCTTGAAACGTACACACAGCGTGAAGTAAAAGAAGACCATGCGTGTCGTGCGATTAAATCTGTGGTTTCATATGTTCTACCTCACACTGCAAAATTTTTGAATGGGTACTGAACCTGACAGACGCCCAATTAACGAGTTATAGACAAAAGCGTCATAATGTATCAAGTATGCATAGTATTAGACAGGAAGGCAATATAGACACTAATCGATAGGCTAATACAAATTATATATGTTTTAATGTTTACTTGTTTGTGCTCATTTCTACTATATTCAGTAGCAATCTTTACCTACATAGCTTTAAAGATCGATATATACTGAATATTGCGTGAACCCTCTGAAACACTATCCTTTATTCAGTCAGCCTCTTCGGATCGCTTTCACTTTTTAGACTGGTGATAATGAAAGAGGAAATGATTATCCAGCAGGTTAAATATATTCTTGGTTTTTGCTGCAGGGAGACGCAACGTTTTACGTACTGCGCCTTTAGTGGCATTTGAAGGCTCTAATAAAACATATTGTGCGATAGCTTTTCTATGTTGTTACAGATAGTTCGCCGAAGAATAATTTTCACCTGCGTATTTTTTTTGCAATACGATGAAATTAAGTATGTGAAAAATACACAACCATTATTATGAACATTAAATGAATAATTATATATGCGCACAAGCCATTTTTTGTTTGAACCTAACGAAATGTACTTTACCTGCTCAATCAGTATCATCTCGCGAGATTTTACGAACAACATAATAAGCTAAAACCTTTCCCTATACGAGCACCAACTGCAGTTTTCTTCGCCATGAGCAAAGTAATAAAGTGAAATGAATTATAGCTATTATTTTTAAACGATAGTTACAATAAACGTGTTATTTTTCACCTACGACATAATCAGTGAAGATCTGATTTGCCAAGATTCTTATTTCATGGGAAATTTTCCTTTATTTGCTTCAAGTTATCTGCTGACACAAGGATTATAAACTTTATAATAGCCTTAAACACTGTTTTTTGTCATATGGCGCAACTAACAGGATACAAACGAAAGTATTTTTAATACCTAATATTCTCCCTTCTTCTTCCTCGCATAGACCAATTGCAAAGCAAACAGTAATATATTCAATGTTATAAGCGTATAAAATAAAAATGGTGTTCTGATTTTTAACAACAAATTTTACGAAGAGGGCAGAGAGTCCCCACGCGTTGAATAGTGGGATTTGGATGCAGTTTCTGTAATTTTGGCTGAACTTGAGACTTGGTGGAGTCATCTTAAAGAACAAGTAATTTCCTTATGTGATATTTCGGTTCTACAGCAGCAGCGAACGTCCCAATAATTTGGGCTTAAACAATAAGAAAGTCACGCAAGAAATTTACCTCCGGTTATCCACGCAACTGGCAGTCTCTTCAGATCTTGTGAATCTAACTGCAGGGTCAAGGCGAATAGTGCATATGCTGTTTTCGTGCGATACCACTGCACATGTAATGGGAATACATTTGTTGCACCAGGTTGTATTTCAATAAAAATGAAAATTTAGCAAAGTAAATATTTTAACTATTTGGGATAAAAGATTTAATATACAGATAAAGTAGATGCTCAACACAAAAATAATTAGCCTGTTCAATGGCACAATAAAATCAGTAATAAAAAAATAGGGCAAGGAAAAACGTCGGTGTTGATATTTTACGGAGCCATATGTGCTCAAATATAACGCGAGAATTTACAAAAACAAGATAAAATAAAAATTCACAGAGGGGAAATGAAATGCCATAGAAATGTGTCATGTCATAAAAATTATAAAATAGGATAAGTAGAGAGCAAAAGAGATAACACAGACAGAAAAAATAATAAATAATATCATCGCTGAGCAACGGCATCTGGTAATACAAATGTAAATGGAATATTTAAATAAACTGGACGAAGATTAGAAGACATATTTCTTGACATGAACCCCAAAGGAGATAAAATATGAGAAGACAGGAACACACAAAGCCTAGTAAACAATTTAAAACTTAATATTTAAGTAAAATAGGGAGAGCGGCTGTGGGAAAAATAATTTATGTTGGAAAATGTAAGGTTACTTGTTAAGCCAACGAAGTATTTTTAGTCTAGACAAATGTGAAATTTTTTAGTAACTTGGCAACAAATATGAGGAATTCCTATAGGTACGTCACGAAACACGATTTAGCAGACTTGAGTTGTAAAGACGGTATCAGTGTTCGATCTTATGGAAGGCAGGGAGAGGTATAGTTGGTCTACAAAGTGAAATGTGGCCTAGCTTACGAGTCATTATATACTAGTTTGCAATTAATCAATATGATTGTCTTTAGTCAAGTGGAGGAAAATTATGCGTCAATATTTTATTTCCATCCTGTTGTATTATTTTTCAAAAATTCCCCGGCGACGAAAAACATACTGTATAAATATGGTGTCTTAAATCACAAAACTACACTACAACATTTGTAGAAGTGGGGATTTTTATATTTTCAAAATGTTAATTTTCTTCACACCAGTTCCGAAACATTTCTTTGACAAGGATGTCAAATAATTTCGAAGTATGTTCGAATAAGAAGTCTTGAATTCATTTATTCCTTCGAATTTTCACGCAGAGAAACTGTTAACACAAAAAAGCAAAATGTTAAATCTATAAAAAGCATTGCGGTTTACTTTGTACATGATTTCTAAGAAGGACATTTGAACAATGTTTTCCCTTTTTCATAAAAGCCTTCGACGCGCTCAAAACTAGTGCTTAATGTTTTGTAGAAACTTGGCGAAATATTCTTCTTCTTGGCATCACAGCCTTCGACACGGAAATACAAGTTTATCCGTGAGTGACAGCAAACTTTTCTCATTTACGTCACGGTTGTGACAAAATGGGTGTTGTTATTGTAGACGAGTGACGTATCGCCATTTGAAAATACCTTGTGTCAAAATAAGACGGCACATATTTTGAACAAATACAGATTGCAAGACATTAAGCTATATCACAAGAGTTCAAACATCTCAACGGAATTCTGCCTTAAAATGAAGCTTGGTTTGTAACAAGGAATGAAATAATCATAGCTACTGTATTCTTTAAGTAATTTTTTTACTGAATCTGTTCTGAAATTTATTTTTATTGATAATACTGAAGTATAATTTTTAGTATTCGTACCAGAAAATAAAACAGGAACGTTATTCACGTTGGATTTCACTTCATGTCCACTGCGAGGTAGAATATGTCAATATATTTTTCTGTTTTTTAACATTATGATTTACTCTCTTGGCCAAGACTAGCAACATACCACACGGAATTCGAACACCTGACGTCTTTACAGAAAAACAATAATTCCAGTCACCCCGAAATTTTGATTTTTTGGTACTGTTCAATTTTTTGTGGCACACGTACGTTTTGAAAATGTTAATAGCATTCCAGTATTTTCTACGAGGGGATATATCGGAAGAGAATAATTTTTCCTCTGTGTTAACGCGTCGTAGTAAGAGAATGACGTCAAACGTATTACATTTTAAAAAATTGTCTAGAAAATACTTGTTGACTCCGCCACGAGAGAACTGCTCGTCTACAGATTATTGGCCCTAATGACGTTAGTTAACACACTTATGATCGGTTCACGGCTAATCAACACTTTTCAAAGCCGTGGCTGGTTTCATCTTTATGCTCATCGTGTATCCGTCAGCCAAAAGTAAAAAATTAACACTGTCATGTATACATGCTTCAATCACGTGACACTATGGAATTGACAAAGGAATTAATGTGTTTATGTTGTAGGTCAATTATTATTCCAGTGTTTATTATACAAGAAGAAATTGATAGTAGTTTCCATGGATTTAAAAATTACACTTTTAATAGGACCGTACAACTTTAATGCATACAACTGACTTTCCGAATTCACTTTCAACATAGCAGTTGTCATGACACTCAGTGTTTACAGTAAATTAGGCGCAAGTAAGGGTAAAATTACTTTATCCAAAGTTGATTTCAAGATTGCTTAGCTGTAGTGATTTGTTACAGATGTAATTTATATTACTATCACCGCATCCACTCAGTAGACGGTAGACCACTTTGGGATGGGGAGGAGAGGGCAGTATGCTCCTTGTATACTAAAGTAATCTAAACTCAGTTTTAAAAATGATACACGCATTTATTATTAATTCAGATTTCAAACCTGGGAACTCGTGGCATGATACTTTGAATGCCTCAGTCATGTTAATCATCTTGAATGTGTATTAGTATTACAATAACCAAATACACGACATGTAACAGTTACAAATATAAAGGAAGTTAAATGTTTTAAAGTTAAGAATTTTCATGCACAAATGCTTTCCATTTATTTTCCAAAGGAGTATAACTGTATGTTAGTCGTGAGAACTGAGTTTTATGTGCCGGAGGTACGCAATATATATGCCATACTTGGTCAAGTACGACGTCGAAGTTTTACGTTTGCACCACAGATACGTGTACCATTTTTATTTTAAGGTTTATTTCGTGTGCAAACCGACATCCCGACAACAAAAATCACAAAAATAAAGTAACAAGCAGTTTAAATTTTGTATTTTAAGTTATATACAACACTTATTGACTAAGCACACTACAGAATATCTTATCAACATTACATGCTTCAAGATAACACATTTGTTTGAACGTTTATTTTGACAATTTACCTACTTGTTTAAAGCACTGCGACTGAAAACAACAATTTTCAATAGTATTTCCCAAATTAACTGAATGATTTGAGCACAATCAATCTGGGTAATAGACTAGTGTCACGAATTAATAACACACAAGCAACACACCTATCAAAATATAATCACATTAATTCAACAAACTGCTTAAACTGTTGGTACATTATGTTTGTTACCTATTGGTATACATAGGTTTAAATAATCGATCTGTCTATTCACTTGTTTGTCTAGCTCGATTTTTTTAACGTTACAGTAGCCATACAACACTCATACGTTGAAATTTTGCTATGGAGTAGTGCCAATATGAAACTTGTTTTTATGAATAACACGAAATTTCCTGGAATTCCACAGCAAGTTTCAGTCACTTTGAGCAAGCAAATGCGCGTAGCGAGCATATCAATGGATTACTAGAATTACATGTGGGCCGTTTTACTTTGCGAAAGGACGCGCAGAGAAAGGATAAAAGAAAGCAACAGCTGAAGTTCGGGGTTTACGTAATGTAGCAATGCACAGAAAGGTAATAGGCAACGGGACCCAATGAACATGTCGGCTAAAAAACAAACCCAGAAACATTATTGTCTTTACTGGAAACTTCCTTCGTATAATGTCATCAGCTAACTAACTTTAATAAACATACGATATTTGTTCCAGGATGAATGTTGTTCATCTCTGGTTTCGAGTCCCAGGAGGAGGCATGGCTGCCGATTAAGGGTTAGGTTCACGACTACTTGTGGTTTTTCAGTTCATTTTCAAAGTGTGAATATTATTGTTAAGGCGGTCGTCTACCTGCAGCTGTTTTAGCGTCTGAGGCTCAGAAGCGTGGGAGTGGGAAGGGCGACACTGCTACGCGCTTCAAGTGCACCATCGCCTCTACACGCAAGGCCTTGAACTGCGTTGCAGCATGTTTAAAATTACGTGTGANAAGCGTGGGAGTGGGAAGGGCGACACTGCTACGCGCTTCAAGTGCACCATCGCCTCTACACGCAAGGCTTTGAACTGCGTTGCAGCATGTTTAAATTAGGTGTGTTTTGACGTGTCCCCAATATGTTAACCGACGTAAAGAATGCATACCTAAGACGAATAATAATGGTAATTTTAAGATATCACGCAAGCTATAAATGTTATTTTCGAACCATCAAACATAGTTAAAAATGACATTTTCAGACTGTTGTATCTAAAAATATAAAAGACCCAACGCGAGTGAAACTACGATAGGAGCCTGCATTGAACCTTGTCAAACACTTCCACCAAACGAGATAGGGTCACCGTTTAAAGTCCCATTGGTAAACGCGACACAACGAAAACACTGCACGCCAGTTCAAAGCCTTGCGTGTAGAGGCGATGGTGCACTTGAAGCGCGTAGCAGTGTCGCCCTTCCCACTCCCACGCTTCTGAGCCTCAGACGCTAAAACAGCTGCAGGTAGGCGACCGCCTTAAAGCTAGTACGCTGTGATGACAGCGGATGACAAGGTGCCAGTCTCCAGAGAAAGTGGTTGACACGGCAGAGGTGACGGCGGTGCACTCACCGAGGACTATAACGGCGGCGGCGGCTGTGACCGTCATAGTAGCTGGGGGTGTCCGAGCCGGATGGTGTTCATCCCTGAGCCTCACTCGCGGTGGTTCGAGGCCCGCGCACTGCCACGAGCTGGTGGCTTCTTGTCGTTGCTCATGGTGCGCGCGATCACGACTGGCTGGCCTCCGCCGCCGCGCGCCTCTCTTATAGCGTGCCGCCTGACGTCACGCAGGCCTCTTTGAACTTGGCACCGACACTGCGCGGGCCCGCTACGCACCGCATCTTTCCACCGCGGAAATAACGTGCCTCGCCTCGCCCCGACTACTCGCCTATTACATCTTCGGGGAAATTCGAGCACTCCCACATTCTCGTTACCCGCTGTTGGCGTAGTTGGGCCAGAGAGGAGGTACGCACGTGGAGGCCAAGTGGCGTGACCACACGAGCCCAGCATCCTGCCTCCAATAATATGCCTCCTTGCCACTCCACGCCAGGCCAGCGACCTTCTGCTGCAACTTCGCCCAGTGCAGCGGTTAGACTGCTCGCCTCCCACCAAAGCGGATCTGGTTCAATCCCCGTCCGGGTCACTCCCGAATTTTCGCATGTGGGAAACGTGCAGGACGATGTCGCTGGTCGGCGGGTTTTCTCAGATATCTCCCGTTCCCCCCGCCCTTGCATTCCGGCGCTGCTCCATTCTCACCCCATTTCACCCCTATCGGCTCTCAAGACCTCGTTTTTCAGAGCCGCCCAAATCTCTCTCAACTCAACCAGAGCAAGTCCTGCCCGGTCTGGGGTGCGGGAGGTTCTGGGTTCAAATCCTAGGTGAGGAATTGGTGTTAGTTTAAGTTAGGTCATACGTTAGTTTGTAAGCCGTCCTCTGATAAGCCTTCAGGGATAATACTGGGGGACTTAATAAGCCCTTTCCTATTCCAATTACAAAGTCCAATCCACCATCCTTTCCCCCTCCACCCCGGAGTCGGAATTCGTATTTATTCCACCACATTCACCAATATCTCTCTCTCATTCCTCGTATAGTCTGCCTTCTCAGACAAACCACGAGCAACTCCGAGAAAACACAGTTCCTACTTCAAGCTCTCTGCGAGGCCTTCTGTTCCTCGTCTTACGCATCCCCTTCATCTTCCTGAAATGCAAGTTTGATCAATAAAGTCACCAACATATACACCTCTAAACACTGATGGCTAGTATACGATATGTAGGAATGGCCAACACTTTCACCAACACAAAATTAAAATGGCGTGACGGCTCCTCTGACGTGGCTGCGCGAGGCTTTTGGAACAGGCGCTATGTATGATCGGCCACTGCGTGCTGCGAAACATTCCCAACTGGCTGAGTTGCTCACTGGCAAGTAAGTTACAAAGCGCTGATTGGTGAAAGACGTTCCGACATGCCGCTGGCCAGTCACACCATTTTGTGGCGTGTGCGGCTGGAGTTCGTGTTTAACCTCTGTATTCTTGGGTATGTCCGTGATTACTCATAGACCTATTTCAACTTACACATTGACGTGAATACTTTCAGTAAAGTTGGCAGCGAAGTGCGAAAAGAGGTTCCTTATTTCAAACATTATAAGTATTAAAGAGGCTGGGTTCAGATTATTGCTCATTGAATTTATTTCGGGTTTGTTTCTGTGTGTTTCATAAAAGTAAGAAATAGCATGTCAGCGACATATTTACGAGTCCAATAAACGCACCACTGTAAACATTTTTCTGGTAAACTTCCTAAACTGTAATGGAAGTTTTTCACTTATGCACTGCATAGAAATAATACCACACATCAAGGTGCAGATATAGGAATGTTTAGCGTCGCTACTATACACAGTTGGGAACCTCTCCACGCATTTGACTGTTTCCTGAGCAAATGTAGGAACGCTAAAATGAATGTATAGGGGAAAAATTTACCATTCCCACTTTATCACGAGGCGTATACATTGGCATGGTAAATTACCAAATAATTTCTCAGAGTGACAGTTACACGTAATCGATGGATGAATATGGCGATCAGGCATACGGAAGTGTAATTTTTACACACAGTAGCTTAAAAAAGTATTCATTCACCCATAGTTTGTACTCCAGGTTCAATGTAAAGGACAACTGAGCTGCAAGGTTACAATAATTTACAACTCACACTACAGTACTACGTTTCTCCGTACACAAATACATCACAATAACAAAATTATACATGAAACAATACCGTAATATCTGTCGTCAACTCAAAAAAGTATTTATACAATCACAAACAGAACACAATATTCTCTACTGCAGTAGCAAATCAGTTATTTAAAATCTCGTGTGCATACCGTTAGCACGGATGATTGCGTCGAGATGTCGTAACTTAGACGTGGTGTCTGCTGGAGAAATGTTGCACCACTCTTCCAAAAGTAGTCTTTGCAGAGCTCACTTGCTTGAAGGGTGGTACTTTTCTACTTGTTTGCCTAGATACTCCCACAAATGCTCTATGGGATTGACATCTGGGCTCTGTGAAGGGTTTAGAAGACGTCGTGGAGTATTATACAATAAGCACTCCTTAGTTTTCATGGCAGTGTGCTTAAAGTCATTGTCTTTTTGGAATACAAAGACTCCTGCAAGACCAAGCTTCTGTACGCTGTTTGATAGATTATGGCGCAATACACTAATATACTTGGTGTAATTCAGAGTACCTTAAATTAAAGCTAAATTTCCAACCCCAGAAGGTGCCATGCATCCTCAAACCATCACCCTGCCTCCTCCATGTTTGACTTTAGGTATAATATGTTGCGATTGTACTTCTGTGTTTAGCCTTCGCCATACCCACCCTTTGACGTCTAAGCTGAATATATTAAATTTTAACTCATCGGAAAAAAATCACAGTATCCCAAAACTCGTTAGGCATATAATGGTATTCGTTGGCAAATTGCAGACGTTTTGAATAATTTTTTGGACGATCACAATTAAATTTTTCCCACTGAGTGCTCGTCCTTCTGACGTTAGTGTGCTTTTAACTCGTAAAACCGGGTTTATTATTATGCTCCTCTCTCTACGTAGGGCTTAACTTTACATTGCCTCATATACACACGATAGAACTAAACATGTGGGTGTATGAATACTGTTGTGAGTCACAGTATGTCGGAGGGATACAAATTAGACAGAAAAGGAAATCCTAAATAAGGCTTTAAAGGTGCTTAATTAACCGAAACGTTGCGGGACGTATGTTCGAGTTCTGGGTAAGTCAATAGTGTTTTTTATTTCTTGAATTTGGCACTACAGGCGTCCCATACAAATGGGACACGACACTTCTCTGAAAAAAGGAAAAGCTCAGTCGTTTGAAACAGGGATCACTAAAGAAGCAAACATTTAAAGTAAGAGTGACTCGACTGGCAGAGCGATAGACTGACACTTAGATCGAAGGCCTTTTTGCTTTCATCCCTACGCGCTTGCAAGAGCCAAATTTTACACAGTCTTATTGGAAGGTTTGCTAGCCGGTTTAGCTGCAAGCATCGTTATCTTTCACAATTCCAGCGTAGCGCAGTTGGAGACAGCTTTCATTGCCACGTCTTCCACCACGGTGAACCGGGTTCGGCAACCGGCGGGCTTACGCTTATGGGAAACGTTGCGCACGCTGCCTTTGCTGGCGGGTTTTCTCAGGAAGTTACCGTTTCTCTCGCAATTGCATTCCGTAACTTCTCCATCTTCACCTATTTTCATCTCTATTGATGCTGAAAGACTCATCTGTTGAGAGCACCACCAAGTTCTCGATCACTCACATTCCCTTTTAAATGTCCCTCTCCCCTACTTTCACTTTCAGTAATCATGATAAATCAATAGATTTTGTATAACGTTTCAGTGGCCAGAACTTGTCATATCACTGGTGTGTCACAGTTATCAAACAAGAATATAAAAAATCTAACAGTGGCATTTAACTCCTAATATGGTATTTAAACAAAGAGTTTTGCTAAACAAAACTGCCAGTTTTAAAAATAAAATTTTGTGCCCTAGATCTACAATAAAGTAATAAAAGTCTATACATTCTAACTGAAATGCTAAACTGTCAGATGATTTATGAAAATAATAATCTTCCAATCTGTGAAATAGTATCCAAAGATGAATTTCCATCTCTGATCCAGATTACTGTTAGTAAGATGCATATTACTGCTTGCAAGTTAAGCGTACCAAATAAGGATATTCTTTATATTTTTACTTTCGTTGCCTGACATTTTGAAGGGTTTAAGATGAGTAGTCACCCGTAATATTGTTATTTTTGTTTGCTTTTTTTGCTCAATTAATTTTGCCGAAAAGGAATGTTTTGAAAGTAAACATACAGCACACTTCGTTCATTTACGCCTCTGTGTAACGCAGACAAAATATCACACGTTTATGTGTTATTACGACACAATGTAGGCTACAATAAATTGATAATGCAAATAATTATTCACCATTTTGCAGATAATGGGAGCACACAATAAAACATATCCCCATATATAGTTAAAAACCGTTAATTATATTTGATTTCTTGGAAGAAATTCTGAACGAAATTTCTAGCAAGTTTATAACACGAACAGTGGAAATTTTAATCGATCATTTAACACAGGGGAAACTCGCAGCTTTTATGCTCAATTAAACTGCCTAACATAACAATTATTTTATTTCTTTAGAGGTGTAAATCCAGTGCTAGCGGGGTATCTTTCTACAGGACATCAGTGGGAAATTACGAAAATTGCCGAAATGTCTTACAGAGCACATACTTCAGTCAGAATGACTATAAGGCGACAGATAACCCACGAGGTCTCTTCATTGGGTTAGTGCTACAGATTTACGCCTTTACTCTACTAAATTGTGATAATATCAAACATAGATAATGCTATACATATATTCAATACTGGTAAACAATTGTGGGTGTCCTATAGTACTATCTATATCAAAAGAACTTCCCGCGCTCCTGTCATTTATCTTCCTGCAAGCCAAGAATATCTGGTTGTATACCTTGAATATAACCCCTCGCCAAGTACAAACAATAATTCAAAGAACCAGAATGCACTTCCATCCTGTAACTAAGAGAATCAGCGTATTACTATTTATTGTTGTTTCAACACTTCTGTTTGAAATATACACGGTAAGCATACAGTTTCCCAGGCACATATTTTCCGATATAGGCTGTTCATAATAAACTGAACACTTTTGAAAGCCCTACTCAAGATCTACTTGTATACTCACTGTGTATTCTTCCACCACATGTAAAATTAACATTGCCTTCGGCCTGTTCACTTTATTCATGCGTCAGTCAAATGCCACTATGAAGTTATTAAGAAAGTAAATGTTCTTCAAAATGGCTAATTCTTACACTTACATGCATTAAATAAACAGAAAGCAAAATAAGTATTTTAGTCTTCAAAAATATTTACCTAACACATTTAATTCAACGTTATGGAATAGATCTACTTTTCCTCCATCGTTATCATCTTTACTGGCCGCGTTTTACTCAGTGTGCCCGCCGAAATATATGCAGATAAAATTTTTCAGAAGTTGATTTCCGAAGTGCTTAATTAACCGTGAACAGCCTTTAATTAAATTAAGCTCGTTTTTTCACGTGACTTAACGCTGACGTATGGCTTCAGACTTCCATAAACTTGCGATATGTTGAGGCACGAGTATCGTCCTCCAGTCCCACATCTGTGCCGTAACAGGCGTTCTCTCCACGCGGCCTCTACAACAGTAAGTCAACAGAACTCCGGCGGCCGCTCAGGCCCAGTGACAGGACCTTGGTTGCCGGTCATTCGCCAGATGGTGCCGCCAGGTGTCTACTTGCTGTGGTACTCGAGTGTGCATGTGCACCATCATGCTGGAACCACATCCTGTTGCCTGCAGCAGGCTATACCTCTGTAACTAGGCCACAGAGTACTTACGAACACAGATGTGAAAGAGCCGTTTATTCCGCAAACTCCAGCTGCACACGTCAGTCAAATGGCGTCACTGGCCAGCGATGCGTCAGAACGCCTATCATCAATCAACAATCAACGTCTGGTGACTTATTTGCCAGCCGACGGTCCAGCCAGTAGGGAATCCTTCCGCAGCACGCAGTAGCCCCTATCAGACACAAGACCCGTTCCCAGAGCCTCACGCAGCCAATAAAAAATGGGTACGGCCACACAAAAGGAACCACCATACCATTTAGCCTCTGTGTACTTGTCTACTATATGACCAGGCTTTGTAGCAAGGGCGCTCAGACTGAATGCTCTTTGTCTACAGGGTTGTGTAGTGATCAGACCACTCGACCTCCCACCACGGCGAACCGGATTAGATTCCCTGCGGGGTTAAACATGGAATATCCCACGTAGAAAACGTAGCGGACGCTGTCGTTGGCATGTGGTATTGCTCGCGGTACTCTTCTCCCACTTCCTTCGTTCCATCACTACTCCAGACTCATCACGCGTCGTCCCATGGCCTATGCGATATGGTGATATATATGCACATATATATATATATATATAGAGGATGGACAAAAAAATATGAACACCTGACATATACAAAATATTTATTTATTAATAAGGTGTTGGGCCACCATTTGCTTTTAGAACAGCTGCAATTCTTCGCGGAATAGATTCGTAGAGTGTCTGAATAGTTTCCAACGGAATGTTGTCCCATTCTTGTACCAAAACATCCGCCAATTGCTTCAATGATGTTGGAGATGGAAATCTGCTCCTCACTCTCTGCTCTAAAACTCCCCATAACGGTTCAATTATGTTGAGGTCTGGCGATTGTGCTGACCAGGGAAGATGTTTGATGATATTCTGATGCTCCTCAAACCAAGACAGAACCTTTTTGGCTGTGTGTATGGGCGCATTATCATCTTAGAAAATGGCAGTGTTTGGCAGCAATATGCTAGTCATAGAAAGAATTTCATCATTGAGGATGTCGAGATATTCATTCTCAGTAATCCGGCCAGTGATGTGAATGAGAGGACCAGCTGAATACCACGATATAGCCGCCCAAATCATAACGGAACCTCCCCCATGCTTGACTGTAGGAAGCAGGCAGTCCGGATCGTAGGCTTCTTTTGGGGTTCTCCATACATAAACCCGGCCGTTTGTAGGAAACAATGTAAACGATGATTCATCGGACCATACCACATTCTTCCAATCATCAAGCGTCCAGGTTTTATGATCGTGGCACCACTTCTTTCGCAGCTTAGCGTTGGTTTCCGTTATAAAGGGTTTCGCAATTGCAGCCCTTCCATGAATGTTAGCTTTGTGGAGCTCCCGCCGTACTGTTTTTGTCGAAACAGTATTACTCAAGTGAGTGTTGAGTTCTGCTGTCACTTTTGCCGCGGTAGTTTTATGTTGTCTGGCCACAATTATTTTTAATGTTCGTCGGTCTCTGTCAGTTAACTTAGGGTGTCGCCCACTATTCCTCTTCGCCGATGATGTTTTACCATGTTTTGTGTATGTTGTCATTACCGTGGATACTGTCGCTCGTGAAACGTTAAACAATTCAGCTGTTTTCGTCACAGACGCTCCCGCTAACCGAGCACCAACGATTTGCCCTCTTTCGAAGTCTGAGAGATCACACATTTCACCGATCGCTTGTTTTAACCGTCGCAGAACAAAGCGTATAATACACTGAAATATAACATACAAAACTTGGCACAAAAATTGTGCAATACATACGCGTCGCATTATTTACACGGAAGAAGTGTTGCCAACATGCAACAAAATGTACTATATTGCATGGTGTTCATCCCCTGTACACACACACACACACACATATATATATATATGTGTGTAGTATATCGAAACAGTATTTCTGAAATATTGCAACTGCGATATTTTAGAGCAATACATCGCGTACCTCGGTATTACCGATATGCGATATTAGCGATATACATTTTTAGCGATATGCGATGTTGGCGAATTCCTATATTAGCAATATGCGATGTTGATGTTATGTAATGTTGGTGATACGCAATGTTGGCGCTATCCAATATTTTCGATATCAATTTGTACGCTATTTGCGATATAAATATAAGAGATATTTGCGATATATCGCCATTGATTTTCTCTTCTCCCTGCGAGCGATACATCGCACCTATACCGATATGGCCAACATACATATTTCGAAACGATATTGAGAAGTAGATATCGCACGAACCTGGTCTTCCTATCGGCGCTCTATACCTCAGCTGTTAAAGGCACCGATCGGCTGGAAATATTTTGCGTGTCCGAGGTTTTGCTATGGGTGACCTAGGTACGAGTATCGAATATCTGGTCGCCTTTACGTTTAAGGCTGCTCTGAACTGGCGTTCAATTTTTCTGTCGTCAGCTCGCTTTTATAGGACTTGCAATGGTGGCCTTATAATTTTATGGTGTGATAATAAAGACAAGTTTCATACCTAGAATGATTGTAAAAACAATCGTACTTGCCATTTTCAACTTAAATAATACATATTATACAAGGAAATAGAAAACTCAAACTAGTTTTCGGGCATAACAAATTTCTTAAACCCTGTTCGTAAGCAGACGCCGCTCAAAAATATTGAACAGCTTTGTTTGTGGGCCTGGCCAAACGACGCTCTCAAGCATCGCCTCACTATCTCTCTCACTCTTTGCCCTATTTATCACCGCCCACTTATGTTTGTTTGTGCTCTTATTTCTGGAGCGTACATTTATTTGAGTCTCTCCGACTCCAGTCGTAGTGCTGTGAACTCCCTCGACTCCAAAGCCTGCCAGGANGAGCGTACATTTATTTGAGTCTCTCCGACTCCAGTCGTAGTGCTGTGAACTCCCTCGACTCCAAAGCCTGCCAGGAACAAACCAAGGAACTTGTGATTAAAGTGTAAAATTACAGTCTTAATGACGCAACAAAGTAATGTAGGTTATCCGTTAGGCTTCTATTTCCACCACAGGTAGCTGGGAAAGCGGGTTTGTCAGTAAGACAGGTTCTGCTAAGTTCGGTACAGAAAATTACAGTTATATAAAGAAAGTAAGTTTGTATTGTCTGATAATTCCTGTAGGAAGTTCGGAGTGGAGAAAGGCAGGAAAGAAAAGTGTTATGGCGGGGAGACCTCGACGGCACGAGGGCGAGCTAAACACTCGGCGTGCCGGTAGGCAAGGACAAATCACTGCTGTGCCCCCTCGGTAGCCGTGATAATTAAGCCCTCGAGCTCACGTGGCGAGGACGCCGAACCAACGACAGTTCGAGTCCAACCTTCGTCGCAGTTTAAAATTCATGAACAGCGAGAGTCAATACTGTGATCCGGAGTTCTCTATAAAAACAGCCTCTCCATCTTCAACGTCTGCTTTCGTGATTGCGCAAAGTAAAATCCAAACTATTTTTATTCTCGTTTGCTGTGACGTCCATGACCTCCATTGTCGAGGTCGGTACTGCTACTCAGGATTATGAGTTTTCTGGTTCTTACCCCGAGTCAGCCGTTTATGTAAGTTTCAAGTTAATTAGTCTACAGAATCTGCTCTCAAGACCTAGCTGTTAAGAGCCGCTCAAATCTCTCCACTCACTCAATTAGTCTGCGGAGGGCCCAGTCTCGTCGCATGATAACTAAGTGCGCGTCTCATTAAACTTTATTGATTTTCCACTTATTGCCACTAATTCGCCCTATATCCCACAGGGGAATCGAATCCACAACACCAGGGTAATATGCACGGTATTTAAAGGGACCCTGTTGATTGGGAGGAAGAGCACGTGGTATGTTTATTACTTCTCTAGAATATCCTTGTTTATAAGCACAGAGTCGGTATAAATTGCCCTAGAACCCACTTAGATCATGGATACCCCGTTGACTGTATACATTTATATGCATAACCGTGTGAAGTAGACGTTGACTTTTTGAATTTCACTTGACATGTAATATTCGTGTTGTAATCGTGCAGATTATAAAAAATCGTCATTAATTTTCATAATATGACGAAAGAAAATTATATATCACACCCTGAATGGGATACTATCATAACATTCAGGAATTTCGAAACATACGAACGTGTAAATATTAAATGTTAATTTGCTAATTAAATCTGTCGTCAGAAGTGTAACAACCATTTGTCTGCCATACGTCCAGTAAAAGTAAACAGAATATTGCAACAATATTCCACATTATATATACAGTGGCTCACATTAATATTCGGCCACCTATGATTATTGCAGTTTCATGGCCTTATGTTACATTAGTAATGAAGATAAACATAAATCATATTGCAAAATCATTCTTGTGTGCTTTAAATGAAATGTAGCGGTAACCAATAACAGGAATGAGCAATGCAACTTAACAAACAATATTATTTTGTCATCCCATGCTGCATAAGTACGCCACTTTAATATTCGGCCATAAAAATTCAAACACAAACATAATCCTCTTTGCAAATTAAACAAACATTAATTAGTACCTGGTAGCATGGCCATTCTGTTTAATTACTTCTCGCAGGCCTTGTGGCATATTAGCAATTATATTCCTGGTACATTCGAAGCCAATCTTACTCCATCATTCCTTGAACCTTTTCTCTAATTATTTTGTGGACCTAATTGTTATAGTACGCAGTCTTATTTTGAGTTCATCCCACAGATTTTCTATGGGATTCAGGTTGGGTGATTGAGGAGGTGTGCTAATGACTTTGGGACAGTTATACAAAAGCCAGCTCTTGACAATGTATGTCTTTTGTTTTGGGTCATTATCTTGGTAGAAATTAAACGTGTTCCTAATGTCCAGATTATCATCCCTCTTGTGTAGGTTTGCTGTCAGGGTGTTGAGATGGTCTTCTTTTTTCATTGTTCCATCTTCACGTACAGCCCCAGATCATAATACTACCTCCACTGTGTTTCACAGCAGGTTGTATGTTCCCAGGTCTTAGCTCCTGATTTGGCTTGCACCATACTGTTACCCCGCCATCTGAACCAAACACATTCAATTTTGTCTCATCAGCAAAAATAATATCATTCCACCAATTTCCATCTTTGTCAGCGTGGTCTTTTGCGAACGTAAGTCGTTACTTCTATTTGCCTCATTAATGAAAGGCTTCTTTCTAGATACCCTGCTATTATATCCTGCTCTTCTGATAACTCGTCGTATGGTTTCTGGATGGACGTTCTTTCTGCATTCATTGAGTACCTCCGTTGTAAGTTTGCAAGCACTAATTTTCGGACCTTTTTTTTCCCCCCTTATTACTAGACGTTCTTCTCTCTCGCTTAGTTTCTTTGGCTGTCGTTTTTGAGGTACCGAATCTATTCTGTCTTCCTTCTGAAACCTTCTTATGATGTCTCCAACAGTGCACCTCGGCAGATTCAAGTGCTCCGCAATTTCTCGTTGAGATTTCTTCTTTGCATGATGAAAAATGACCAGCTGCCGCTGTTCAAACGTTGTATTCCTGCCATACGTCCCATTTTACTGACTGACGCAGTCAACAGAGCTATCCAATACAACCTCTCAGCGCAGAGAGCGTGCAGGGAATGAAACGAAGTACGAACGCAATGTGCATCGTGCCTGTGCCACGCGTCCACCACAACTGGCCGAATATTAAAGTGGCGTACTTATGAAGTACGCGAGGACAAAATATTGTGTTTCATTAACTTACACTGCTCATTTCAGTTATTGGCTACTATTGCATTTCATTTAAAGCACACAAGAATGATTGTGCAATATGCTTTATGTTTATCTTAATTCTAATGTAACATAAGGCCATACAACTGCGATAAACATCGGTGGCCGAATATTAATGTGAGCCACTGTATATAAACCCCTCTTCCGGAACAAGAATTGCAAAAACTCAATTTTATGAGTTACGATTGTCTTGCGTGCATTCAGTGTGCGATATAAATTAGCGATATAATTATTCGCTTTATTTAATAGAAGGTACACTATGCGCAGAATAACTCCAAGCCTGGCCGACCGTTACAAATGGAATGTATCAGCGTGAGTCATGGAGGGGGAAGGCGAAACCACAGAGCGATAACGCGTACTTACCCAATATAGCTGCTACTATACCGAGTGGAAATGTGGTCCCTTTGTCAAGCCTGAAGCATACGTACACGTAGGTAATGCGAGCACGCCCGTGGTACTTATTAAACACGTTTACCGTTTGTATCCGAAGTGTGTGTGTGTGTAGATTAACACTTCTGTTTGCAGTCAGTGTTCTTTAATCTGTAGGAGACTTCACAGTGAAGGTATACACTACAACATTATACATAGGTGCCTCAAATTTTGTCAAAAGTGAAAGGCAAGAAACTGCACTCACAGGAACCAGACATAGTTTACAACCTTTTACAGTTATGGAAAACGAAGCGAGGGAACCATCCATTCCGCTCGAGGAAGCGCAGCTGAGAACATCTACGGCCACGGGCGTGTCTCGAACCATAGTGCAGACAATTAAGAGAGTAGCTAATCGGAAAGAAGCAGGTGAAGAAACGATTTTCTCAGCAACCAACAAGAAGCGAAAAAACACCTTTAAATATGACCTTGATACATTCGTCGAAGCTGTGGTACGACGAACTGTGTAGAGTTTCTAGCCTACCTAACTGAAAAACATGTGGCAACTGTCGAAACTGTACGACTGAAACTAAAGGATGGCATAAATTACCAAGGAAGCAACACAACTTTAAGAACGACTTTGAAGAAGCTAGGATTTAGGTGGCAGAAAACTAAATTCGCAATGACTGGTTTTAATAGATAAATCGAATATTCGGCAAAAACGTAAAGAATATCCCAAGAGTATGCGGCTATATAGAAATGAGACACGTACAATTATTTACATGGATAAGTCGCACATTTTGTCATCATATGTAAAAAATAAAATGTGGCGTGGTAATGTCTTCCAACGGTTTATTGCGCCGTGGCAAATGATCAGCAGTTAATGATTCACGCAGGAGGCGAAAATGGTTTTGTCCCTATGTTATTGTAATATTGAAGTCGCACCAGGCAACATGGTATTATTACAAAAACGTGAACAAAGATAATTATGAAAAATTATTAACGAGCAAATAATACTCACCTCAATCACNGAGCGTACATTTATTTGAGTCTCTCCGACTCCAGTCGTAGTGCTGTGAACTCCCTCGACTCCAAAGCCTGCCAGGACAAACCAAGGAACTTGTGATTAAAGTGTAAAATTACAGTCTTAATGACGCAACAAAGTAATGTAGGTTATCCGTTAGGCTTCTATTTCCACCACAGGTAGCTGGGAAAGCGGGTTTGTCAGTAAGAGAGGTTCTGCTAAGTTCGGTACAGAAAATTACAGTTATATAAAGAAAGTAAGTTTGTATTGTCTGATAATTCCTTTAGGAAGTTCGGAGTGGAGAAAGGCAGGAAAGAAAAGTGTTATGGCGGGGAGACCTCGACGGCACGAGGGCGAGCTAAACACTCGGCGTGCCGGTAGGCAAGGACAAATCACTGCTGTGCCCTCTCGGTAGCCGTGATAATTAAGCCCTCGAGCTCACGTGGCGAGGACGCCGAACCAACGACAGTTCGAGTCTAACCTTCGTCGCAGTTTAAAATTCATGAACAGCGAGAGTCGATACTGTGGTCCGGAGTTCTCTATAAAGACAGTTTCTCCATCTTCAACGTCTGCTTTCGTGATTGCGCAAAGCAAAATCCAAACTGTTTTTATTCTCGTTTGCTGTGACGTCCATGACCTCCATTCTCAAGGTCGGTACTGCTACTCAGGATTATGAGTTTTCTGGTTCTTACCCCGGGTCAGCCGTTTATGTAAGTTTCAAGTTAATTAGTCTACAGAATCTGCTCTCAAGACCTCGCTGTTAAGAGCCGCTCAAATCTCTCCACTCACTCAATTAGTCTGCGGAGGGCCCAGTCTCGTCGCATGATAACTAAGTGCGTGTCTCATTAAACTTTATTGATTTTCCACTTATTGCCACTAATTCGTCCTATATCCCACAGGGGAATCGAATCCACAACACCAGGGTAATATGCACGGTATTTAAAAGGACCCTGTTGATTGGGAGGAAGAGCACGTGGTATGTTTATTACTTCTCTAGAATATCCTTGTTTATAAGCACAGAGTCGGTATAAGTTGCCCTAGAACCCACTTCGATCGTGGATACCCCGTTGACTGTATACATTTGTATGCATAACCGTGCGAAGTAGACGTTGACTTTTTGAATTTCACTTGACATGTAATATTCGTGTTGTAATCGTGCAGATTATAAGAAATCGTCATTAATTTTCGTAATATGACGAAAGAAAATTATATATCACACCCTGAATGGGAGAGTATCATAACATTCAGGAATTTCGAAACATACGAACGTGTAAATATTAAATGTTAATTTGCTAATTAAATCTGTCGTCAGAAGTGTAACAACCATTTGTCTGCCATACGTCCAGTAAAATTAAACAGAATATTGCAACAATATTCCACATTGTATATACAGTGGCTCACACTAATATTCGGCCACCTATGATTATCGCAGTTTCATGGGCTTATGTTACATTAGTAATGAAGATAAACATAAATCATATTCCACAATCATTCTTGTGTGCTTTAAATGAAATATAGCGGTAGCCAATAACGGAAATGAGCAATGCAACTTAACAAACAATATGATTTTGTCATCTCCTGCTGCATAAGTACGCCACTTTAATATTCGGCCATCATCATTCAAACACAAACATAATCCTCTTTGAAAACTAAACACACAGTTTTTTAGTACCTGGTAGCATGGCCATTCTGTTTAATTACTTCTCGCAGGCGTTGTGGCATATAAGTAAGTATATTCCTGGTACATTCGGAGCTAATCTTACTCCATCATTCCTTGAACCTTTTCTCTAATTATTTTGTGGACCTAATTGTTGAAGAACGCAGTCTTCTTTTGAGTTCATCCCACAGATTTGCTATGGGATTCAGGTTGGGTGATTGGGGAGGTGTGTTAATAACTCTGGGACAGTTATACAAAAGTCAGCTCTTGACAATGTATGACTTTTGTTTTGGGTCATTATCTTGGTAGAACTTCAACGTGTTCCTAATGTCCAGATTATCATCCCTCTTGTGTGGGTTTGCTGTCAGGGTGTTGAGATGGTCTTCTTTTTTCATTGTTCCATCTACACGTACAGCCCCAGATCATAATACTACCTCCACTGTGTTTCACAGCAGGNGTAGATATACAGCCCCAGATCATAATACTACCTCCACTGTGTTTCACAGTAGGTTGTATGTTCCCAGGTTTTAGCTCCTGATTTGGCTTGTGCCATACTGTTACCCTGCCATCTGAACGAAGCACATTCAATTTAGTCTCATCAGCAAAAATAACATAACTGATAGAAACACGTCAAGCTTCCGCAACAGACTGATTTATTTGTTCCTTTTTAGCACATACATAGTTACAGTTCAATATAGATGGCGCCACTAGACGTATTTATTTTGATACCAACTACGGAATACCAACACCCCCACTTATCGAAATAAGCAAGTTATTTGGATAACATAGGCACAATACCTATCTTGTTCATAAATTTATAATGTTTTAATAAACATACCCCCTTTGTCAGCAGGTCAGCAGGCATTTCCCCAGTGGGAATATATTTAATTTTAACAAATTTATTTCTAACAACATCTCTTATATAGTGAAATCTTACATCTATATGTTTGGATCTATTATGACACTGGTGATTTGTGGCCAGTTTCAATGCACTTTGATTGTCACAATGCAAAGGAATTACACAATGACTATCAGTAAGTTCATACAATAACTTTCTTAAATATACAGCTTCTCTTGATGCTTCTGAGAGAGCAGTGTACTCTGCCTCAGTACTGGACAGTGATACTGTTTGTTGCTTCCTACTCTGCCACGAAACAGCTGATCCTGACATAATAAAGCAAAAGCCTGTATAGGATTTTCTATCTAAAGCATCACTCGCCCAATCGGCATCAACAAAACCTTCTAAGTCTAGATCAGTATTACTATATTTTAAACAATAATGTTTAGTACTTTGTAAGTATCTTAGTATCCTTTTAGCATAGTTCCAATGCACTTCGCTATGACAACTATTAAATTGGCTAAGGTAGCTAACTGAATATGCTATGTCTGGCCTAGTCAACACCGCCAAGTACATTAAACTTCCAATTAGTTCTTGATAAGGAATGTTAGGTTCACATTTTTCTGGCTTACCTATATTTAGTTTAGACTCAATTGGAGTATCAATAGGTTTACAATCAGACATATTAAATTTAGACAAAAGTTGTTCAATATAATGTTGTTGATCAACAGTAATAATACACCTTTTCCTGTCCATATTTATTCTCATGCCTAAATATTGCCTAACGGGTCCTAAATCCTTTAATTTAAATTCTGTACTTAATACATGCTTTAATTTCTGTGTCTCTAAATCATTATTTGAAAAAATCAAGAAATCATCAACATAAAGCCCAATAATGATTTTTACATCATCATACATTTTTGAAAATAAACATGGTTCACAAACACTGTTTTTAAAACCTAAATTACATAATAAATCTTTAACTCTTTGGTACCACATTAAAGATGATTGTTTCAATCCATAGATGGCCCGCTTTAATTTTAAAACTTTACCATGACTTTTGTTTACAAAACCTTCAGGCACTGACATATAAATGTCTTCTTTTAAATGACCGTTCAAGAATGCGGTAGTTACATCAAGATGAGTAATGTCCATACCTATCTTTACGCTTAAAGCAAAAAGCAACCGTAATGTGGAATGCCTCACAACTGGTGAAAAAGTGTCAGTATAATCTACACCTGGCTTCTGTGTGAATCCCTTTGCTACAAGCCTAGCACGGTAGCGCACGTTATTGTCAAAGTCAAGTTTTTTATTTAGCACCCATCGACACTTCACAATTGACACATCACCTGGATTGTCCACCAGCTCCCAAGCATCATTTGCGTCAAATGACTGTAGCTCCTCCTCCATGGCCTGCTTCCACTGATCTTTCTCTGGCCCTTCAATAGCCTCTGCAAACATAATCTCACCTGCAGCTGGAACAGTACTGGAAAGGCACATGTTACTGAAGCCATACCGCTGCGGTTGTTTCCTTTCGCGCTTGCTTCCAACTGTAACACCTGGATCTGGAACAGCCACCACTGGTTCTAGACGCTCCTCGGATGAACTCTCTCGTGCGGTTAATGTTTCATTACCGTCAGCATAATCTGATGAATAGTTCTGTGATTCTGAATCATTGTGTTCACATTCCCCCACTGAATCACAGCTCTGATCATGCTGCTCTGGTATGATTTCAGTCGGAATCCAAGTCGCAGGATCTTCAACTGTTTCCTCCATACCAAGTTTATCTTCCATCACAACTATGTCTCTGCTAGTGCTGACTGTATTTCTGCTTGGATCATACACTCTATAGCCCTTGACATTGTCCGCATATCCAACAAGTATATGCTGTTTGGATTTCTTGTCCCACTTTGCTCGTTTTTCTCTTGGAACATGAACCATCACCATACTCCCAAACAAACGAATGTGACTAAGAGTTGGTTTCTTCCCATACCACGCTTCATAAGGAGTTTTATCATGCAATCCTGAAGCAACGGATCTGTTTTTAAGATAAACAGCTGTATTGGCTGCTTCAGCCCAAAATCTTTTCTCCAGCTTTGCATCATATAATAAACATTTACCTTTCTCGACAACAGTTCTGTTCGCTCTCTCACACAAACCATTTTGTTCAGGTGTGTACACATTTGTTCGTTGATGTATTACACCTTCTTGTTTCAAATACGAATCAAACTCTTTGTTGCAGAACTCTAGTCCATTATCAGAGCGCAATATCTTTATTTTCTTGTTCTGTTGATTTTCAACTAATGACTTAAATTCTTTGAACTTAGTGAAAGCTTCACTTTTATATTTTAAAAAGTATATAAATATCATCCGACTAAAGTCGTCAACAAACAAAAGAAAATAACGAGCACCACCAAGTGAACTGACCTCCATGGGGCCACAAACATCAGTGTGTATTAGATGTAGGCTCTGACTACTGCGCTCACCCACATGTGAAAAAGGTAGCCTTGTTTGTTTCCCTTCACAACAGGTCACACAATCTGACTGTGTCACTTCATAATCGTCAGGATAAGATAATCCATCAACAAGTCCATTTTTCATCTTGTTCATATCTTGACTGTTTAAATGTGCTAGCCGCCTGTGCCACAGCCCACCACTTGCAGTTGGAGTAGCTAATAAACATCCTTGCGACTTTATCCTCAACTTATAAACACCTTCGGTTAAATCTGCAGTCGCCACCAACACATCATGCTTGTTTCTAATGTAACAATGATTGGCTTTAAATACGACACGATTCCCGTTCTTTATAAGCTCACTGACAGACAACAAGTTTGTTGTTAAACTGGGCACGCATAGTACATTTTTCACTGTAATGTGGTAATTAGTGTCCGAAATAATGTCAACGTCTCCGGAGCACAACACTGGCACCTTCGAGTCATTGGCAACAACAATCTCTGGTAAACATGGCGTTGATGTTATGCGTTTAACCAAGTTTTTATTTACCGTCATGTGTGCACTTGCTCCCGAGTCGACGTACCATTCATGTTTGTTATACTTTCCGTTAAGGAATACAACATTAAATACACAATTACTTTTCTTTAACAACGGGCATTGATTGCGATAATGTCCTTCTTCTTTACATTTATAACATGTTATTGGTTTTGATCCACTCACCTTTACTTTCGATGTTGACGTCGGCGCGCCATATTGCCTTGTTCTAGTGTTGCCCGAATGAAATTTATTTCTCGCAGCAAACGCAGTGCCGCCTGTCGTTTCATTTCCATGGGAAACTTCCATGTCAAGTAACTTTGACTTAATGACGTCAGCAGTTATCGAAATACCCGAATGTTCTATTGCCATAATCATGGGAGAAAAACGATCTGACAAACCTGCCAATAATAGCGATCCCACCCACTCATCACTGATTTTAAAACCTGTGCCATTTAACTTGTGTGCTGCTTCTACCATTTGCGTGACATAGGTGGTCATTGAGTCACAATTTTCAAGTCTGATAGATATCAGATGGCGAAGTAAAGTTATCTTTCGAGAAAAACCTGAGTCATCGAACATGTTCTTCAACTTAGTCCATAATTCTGCCGAGCTCCTGGTATTCTTGATATGCACATACAGCGCGGAATCGATCGTTAAAATTAACTTTGCCTTCGTCTTGGCGTCATCGGCCGGCTTCAATTCGACGTCAGGCACCGCCATGATGTAGTGTTCCATGCCTTCTAACACCAACAAATTTTGAGCCGCGAAACTCCACTCGTCATAGTTTTCCCTGCCTTTTAGTTTAGGCACACTCGCAATATAGCTCGAGGTCATGTTTCAGCGAATTGACGTTACACTATTTCAACTTTTAAACTGATAAAATCACGGAAAAAAAAAGGATTGCCCATAACCTGATAGAAACACGTCAAGCTTCCGCAACAGACTGATTTATTTGTTCCTTTTTAGCACATACATAGTTACAGTTCAATATAGATGGCGCCACTAGACGTATTTATTTTGATACCAACTACGGAATACCAACAATAACTCTACCAATTTTTATCTTTATCAGCGTGGTCTTTTGCGAACGTAAGTCGTTTCTTCCATTTGCCTCATTAATGAAAGGCTTCTTTCTAGATAGCCTGCTGTTATATCCTGCTCTTCTGATAACTTGTCGTATGGTTTCTGGATGGACGTTCTTTCCGTATTCATTAAGTACCTCCGTTGTAAGTTTGCAGGCACTAATTTTCGGACCTTTCTTTATTTTCCTGATTACTAGACGTTCTTCCCTCTCGCTTAGTTTCTTTGGCTGTCGTTTTTGAGGTACCGAATCTATTCTGTCTTCCTTCTAATACCATATGATGTCTCCAACAGTGCACCTCGGCAGATTCAAGTGCTCCGCAATTTCTCGTTGAGATTTCTTCTTTGAATGATGAAAAATGACCAGCTACCGCTGTTCAAACGTTGTATTCCTGCCCTACGTCCCATTTTCCTGACTGGCGCAGTCAACAGAGCTACCCAATACAACCTCTCAGCGCAGAGAGCGTGCAGGGAATGAAACGAGGTACGAACGCAATGTGCATCGTGCCTGTGCCATGCGTCCACCAAAACTGGCCGAATATTAAAGTGGCGTACTTAAGAAGCACGCGAGGACAAAATATTGTGTTTCATTAACTTACACTGCTCATTTCAGTTGTTAGCTATAACATAAGGCCATACAACTGCGATAATCATAGGTGGCCGAATATTAATGTGAGCCACTGTATATAAAACCCCTCTTCCAAAACAAGAATTACAAAAAAATCAATTTCATGAGTTACGAGTGTCTTGCTTGCATTCAGTGTGCGATATAAATTAGCAATATAATTATTCACTATATTTAATAGAAGGTACACTATGCGCAGAATAACTCCAAGCCTGGCCGACCGTTACAAATTGAATGTATCAGTGTGAGTCATGGAGGGGGAAGGCGAAACCACAGAGCGATAACGCGTACTTACCCAATATAGCTGCTGCTACTATACCGAGTGAAAATGTGGTCCCTTTGTCAAGCCTGAAGCATATGTACACGTAGGTAATGCGAGCACGACCATGGTACTTATTAAACACGTTTACCGTTTGTATCCGAAGTGTGTGTGTGTGTGTGTGTGTAGATTAACACTTCTGTTTGCAGTCAGTGTTCTTTAATCTGTAGGAGACTTCACAGTGAAGGTATACACTATAACATTATACATAGGTGCCTCCAATTTTGTCAAAAGTGAAAGGCAAGAAACTGCACTCACAGGAACCAGACATAGTTTACAACCTTTTACAGTTATGGAAAACGAAGCGAGGGAACCATCCATTCCGCTCGAGGAAGCGCAGCTGAGAACATCTACGGCCACGGGCGTGTCTCGCACCACAGTGCAGACAATTAAGAGAGTAGCTAATCGGAAAGAAGCAGGTGAAGAAACGATTTTCTCAGCAACCAACAAGAAGCGAAAAAACACCTTTAAATATGACCTTGATACATTCGTCGAAGCTGTGGTACGACGAACTGTGTACAGTTTCTAGCCTACCTAACTGAAAAACATGTGGCAACTGTCGAAACTGTACGACTGAAACTAAAGGATGGCATAAATTACCAAGGAAGCAACACAACTTTAAGAACGACTTTGAAGAAGCTAGGATTTAGGTGGCAGAAAACTAAATTCTCAATGACTGGTTTTAATAGATAAATCGAATATTCGGCAAAAACGTAAAGAATATACCAAGAGTATGCGGCTATATAGAAATGAGACACGTACAATTATTTACATGGATAAGTCGCACATTTTGTCATCATATGTAAAAAATAAAATGTAGCGTGACATGTCTTCCAACGATTTATTGTGCCGTGGCAAAGGATCAGCGGTTAATGATTCTCGCAGGAGGCGAAAATGGTTTTGTCCCTATGTTATTGTAATATTGAAGTCGCACCAGGCAACAGGGTATTATTACAAAAACGTGAACAAAGATAATTATGAAAAATTATTAACGAGCAAATAATACTCACCTCAATCACNGGGTATTATTACAAAAACGTGAACAAAGATAATTATGAAAAATTATTAACGAGCAAATAATACTCACCTCAATCACCCTCATTGGCTCTCAAGACCTAGCTGTTAAGCAAATAATATAAAACCCAACTTCCAGCTTAACTAAGGTTGAAATTCAGCAGTGATTAAGTAGGGAGAATATTTAATTTATTAGCGACATGCTAACACCAATTTTGTGTGACCTCATAAGGCAGCACAAACCTCGGCAAGTGCAGTACTCGGTAGACAGTATTGGGAAATCT
This sequence comes from Clitarchus hookeri, assembly GCA_002778355.1. Classification (NCBI taxonomy): domain Eukaryota; kingdom Metazoa; phylum Arthropoda; class Insecta; order Phasmatodea; family Phasmatidae; genus Clitarchus; species Clitarchus hookeri. The sequence continues at coordinate 59,723 of NQII01006807.1, read as the reverse complement.
TCGCCTAAAGGATGATTCGCTTCAGGAAAATTTCACTTGTAATTTGACAAATATGAAAAAACTCTGCGAGGACATATTTAACCAAATGGGATCAGAAGACTAAATACCAATGTGCAATCACGTCAAGGCACTCGAGAACGACTATTATGACAAGGATGCGCGTTTTGACAATGAAATTGATAAAGTGATTATAAATTTAAGTGGTGCGGCCAGTGACAGTAAAGGCAACAGTGACGTTTACACACCAGACTCATTGGCTAGAGGGGCCGCGGTGGCTGATCGGTTAGCCTGCTCGTCTCCCACCAAGGCGAACTGGGCTCAATCCCCGGCCGGGTCACCGGATTTTTCCATGTGGGANGGTTAGCCTGCTCGTCTCCCACCAAGGCGAACTGGGCTCAATCCCCGGCCGGGTCACCGGATTTTTCCATGTGGGATCGTGCCGGATGATGCCGTTGGTCGGTGGGTTTCCTCGGGATCTCCCTTTCCCCCCGCCCCTTCATTCCGACGCTGCTCCATACTCACTGCAATCACCCTCATTGGCTTTCAAGACCTCGCTGTTAAGATCCGCCCAAATCTCTTCACTCACTTCACTCACTCATTGGCTAGAACAATGAGAGGGATTGAAGAACTGCCGCAGTACTTCATACGTCAGCGGTACGAAGTTAATGTTTTCTACTTTTCTCTAGCTGCTTTGATAGCTTTGTTTTACTCTTGTTTCGCTCCTCCCCCCCCTCTGAGCGTGTGCCGCCCTCCCCTCCTCATGCGTGACGTAGCTCAAGCTCGGAGTTATTTCGCATCTAGTATAATGCCGGTTTGGAAACACTGCGTTCTGTACGCCCGGCGATACGCAATTTGTTATACACGTACGTACTATCAGCTGCGTACTTCCGGCGTAACTGCGCCATCTTCGATTACTGTTTTGTACAAAGGAAATNGGTTAGCCTGCTCGTCTCCCACCAAGGCGAACTGGGCTCAATCCCCGGCCGGGTCACCGGATTTTTCCATGTGGGAATCGTGCCGGATGATGCCGTTGGTCGGTGGGTTTCCTCGGGATCTCCCTTTCCCCCCGCCCCTTCATTCCGACGCTGCTCCATACTCACTGCAGTCACCCTCATTGGCTTTCAAGACCTCGCTGTTAAGATCCGCCCAAAACTCTTCACTCACTTCACTCACTCATTGGCTAGAACAATGAGAGGGGATTGAAGAACTGCCGCAGTACTTCATACGTCAGCGGTACGAAGTTAATGTTTTCTACTTTTCTCTAGCTGCTTTGATAGCTTTGTTTTACTCTTGTTTCGCTCCTCCTCCCCTTTGAGCGTGTGCCGCCCTCCCCTCCTCATGCGTGACGTAGCTCAAGCTCGGAGTTATTTCGCATCTAGTATAATGCCGGTTTGGAAACACTGCGTTCTGTACGCCCGGCGATACGCAATTTGTTACACACGTACGTACTATCAGCTGCGTACTTCCGGCGTAACTGCGCCATCTTCGATTACTGTTTTGTACAAAGGAAATTCCTTTCCAGATTTGAGTTACCTCAGATTTGGTTTTCATTCTGGCTGCAGATGCTGTAGTTTCAGTTTGGGCAAACAATCTAGGAACATCCATTATACTGAAATATTTTCCAACAATTTTAAATTGGGTGAAAATAAAATATTAAAAAATTTTCCTGCATCGTTAAAAAAATTTCATGGTTTTTATGCAATTTTGTGGCAAAAATTATAGCGAAATATTATGTTTTCAGACACTACTCGCTATTCTATTTAATGACTCTTCCTATAATTAGATTTTCATTTTAGGAAACTTACTGTCGACTTTAGAAATACTCAAAAAATTTGTCAATTAATATTTTACTGCTTTTGTAAATTGCATTTGGAGGAAATGTGTGGTCATTACAGTGTGCATAAACAAGTAAATTAAAAAATATTTATTCCGGATTAGGAACAGATCACTAACAAGATTTCAGGAACACAACACCATAAGATAATAATTTACTGTACTCGCTTTGGTTGTATTATTAACGATATACATCTGCTTCGAGGCGACGCTTGTGGGTTTTAGTTCTCAAACTGTTAAAAGGGTCTCAATAAGCGCTGCCTATCAAATATAGGTTTTTTTTTAAATTCCTGTGTCGTTTCACTTGCAATTACAGATTCGACGACATGTTTGGACAACGTTGCGTGAGATGGAGGAAACACTGTTCGCAGCCCTGAAACCCATGCTTCTGGGCCGCAGATCATCCCGTGGGAGCGAACGACAATCCAGCTGCATCGACAGACGATTCATGAAGCGGAATGCTAAGGTTCCGTTTATCCCTGCATTTTCACCTGTGCGTGGCGCAAAAGAGTGAGCGAAGGTGATTGTGGTGAAGGTGAAACTATGGATGTTACGCATTAACTGGCTGGATCTGACTGGGGGTCGCAAGTGAACGCGCATTATTATGAAAATTGATTCCCTAGACTGTCGACTGACGGTCGGAGATATCCTGTGAACAAAAGGGTGTCAATGTTCACGATCACCTGTGCTGACTCCTCCGATGGTGACATATAATTCCCAACCATTACTACATCCACATTGAATGATTAAGGACACGCCAATTATGACAGAAAAAGAGGATACTAACAGAAGTGTGATGTGGTTGGTGAATGTGGCAAAAAGCAATGGGATAGCTTGATTGGGGGTTAAGGGAAATTCCAGTTTTGAAAGAAACATTCCGAGATGTTATGGAATGATTAGAAAAATACGCACTTCTTANGGGTTAAGGGAAATTCCAGTTTTGAAAGAAACATTCCGAGATGTTATGGAATGATTAGAAAAATACGCACTTCTTATCAGGAGGAATTATCATATCAATATTAAAAGATTTGAGATGACTCGACTGACAATACTTACTGGGGAAGCCGGTAGGCCAAATATGTCTGCTGGGTTTTGGGATTTGGCCCTGGGAGGGGTGGTGGTATGTCCAGACCCTCCTTATTCTGAGATTTTGTTGTTGCATCAACATGCGCCACCAGGCGGGTCAACTAACACCGCCATTCCTGCAAGAATGACTATTGACGTTCAACAGTCTACCACCTTTACACACGTGGGAGGTGACTGCAAAGTTCCTGACACGACAATCTCCGAAGGGCCGTCCTATCACTCAGAAAATGACTGTCTTTCGGAATTCACGGAGTCAGGATCTACAATTAAACACAACTGTAAAGAACGAAACGCTCGCGGCTTGATTTATATCTTCGCGAAATAAATAACTGCATTTACATTACCAAAATGTACACAACTAGTACGAGAAGCAACGTTCATTTCATACAACGTACGACTTCAGATAATAACAGGAATATTTGCAACAAATACATATATGAAATTAGCTGCGAAATTACTGTTGCGTCACTAAATATTTGTCTCATGGAGTTTCCGTCAAAATGTCGTATGTTATTTAAAATAATTATTTCCTAGGAAAATTAACTTTTTCTTCGGGAAGTTGTAGCACGGATCCTGTTTGGATTTTATGCACTTTAGACTCTCAAGGTCTTAACTTTCGCAGCACGCACGAACGTCATCCTTCTGTTATTAAATGGTGGTGATAGCAATATCGTATTCGGCTGTGACTTTAACTCTGTACTACCGCACTATCGTCATGTGACAATCAACGGGCGCGGAAACGACCGGCAAGCTAGTAAAAGATCTGATTGTTTTAGAATTTTTAAGTAACATCTTGGACGTAAATGTACCTGTGATATATTTTACAAGCTGTATAGTACAAGCTATTTTAGCTCGATAATACATCTCATCATACATAGGTCGATTGTACATCTCATTATACGTAGGTCGATTGTATATCTTATTATATATGGGTGGATTGTACAACTCATTATACATAGGTTGATTTTACACATAGTAGGCCTACATACAATCTACTTTAGGTCGGTTGTACATCTCATAACTTCAAAAGGCAAATCATGAATTGCAGCAATGAAAGTGTTTTTAGAGCGTGTTAGTTTAGTATGACTCTTGGTACGTGTGACAAAGTTTGGAACGCTGGAAGTTATTGTTCAATTGTTCAAATCCTTACAAATACAAGGCTTTATTTTTTATGGTGTATAAATGCGTAATAAAATATGTCTTAAGGAAAATGTTTACTTGTAATTGTTTGTGCATAAGATTATGTAATAATNGTATAAATGCGTAATAAAATATGTCTTAAGGAAAATGTTTACTTGTAATTGTTTGTGCATAAGATTATGTAATAATGAATAATTTTAAAACAAAACAAAAAAATTTACCGTTGGGAAAAATTTTAGTAAGGAACCTTGGCTAGGCTACCAAAAGCTACAGGATCGTTTTACGGCTATGCCAAAAAATTTAATTGTTAAGAAAANGTATAAATGCGTAATAAAATATGTCTTAAGGAAAATGTTTACTTGTAATTGTTTGTGCATAAGATTATGTAATAATAAATAATTTTAAAACAAAACAAAAAAATTTACCGTTGGGAAAAATTTTAGTGAGGAACCTTGGCTAGGCTACCAAAAGCTACAGGATCGTTTTACGGCTATGCCAAAAAATTTAATTGTTAAGAAAANGAGGAACCTTGGCTAGGCTACCAAAAGCTACAGGATCGTTTTACGGCTATGCCAAAAAATTTAATTGTTAAGAAAAATAAATTAAATAAAAAATTAAAATAATAAAATAATTGAGAAATTAGAACACAAAAATGGATGTTGTGCTAACACATTATGTAATTTTTTTCTAACCATTACACATTGAAATTAAACTCGAATTGCATTTGAAATATTAACGAATTACTCTTGTACTTCGTTAGCCAATTTTCTTGTCTTTTAACTTTCACTTTNGAATTGCATTTGAAATATTAACGAATTACTCTTGTACTTCGTTAGCCAATTTTCTTGTCTTTTAACTTTTACTTTTAATGAGTTTTCTCCACTTCTGTTAGCAGTCGCTCAATCGATCTTCCTACCGACCCCCGGCGGTGAGTAATTAATAATTTCTGGCCATCTTTCTTTAAACGTGCGCTGTACTTGAGAATGCCATTGCAATACTCTCATTTAGATGCGTTCCAGGAGGATAAATTTTCTTGATACTATGCAAAAACACACGAGCAGTGATAGTGTATTTACACCTACATATTGCGTAATAATTGCCATAATAATTTTATAAATGAGTGTCATGTATAAATTATTTTACCTGTTTTAATGTGTTTTTAATTTAACACGCGATGTGAAAAACAATACCTATCGCAGGTGTAAAACAGCGCTGGCTTTGGCTGAAACACTTACCCCACGTAAATTTTCTAGGAAATTACACAATATTTTTTAATGAGTTACTGAAACAATGTCATTAAATCTGTAATTACATATTTTTGAGATATTTATTCAAATATTTCTTGTCACTTTTCACACGATTGCATTGTATGTCTTCTGTGTGGTAAGATAACTATTTTTTGTCTGCAACATTTCACGATAGTCATAGTGTGATGTCGAATGTTTTGAACAAAGTTGTTGTGCAGATAGCACGAACTACTATAGTTTAAATCCTGCCACGTTCNATGTGATGTCGAATGTTTTGAACAAAGTTGTTGTGCAGATAGCACGAACTACTATAGTTTAAATCCTGCCACGTTCCATTCAAATCTAAAAAAAAAAAAAAAAACATAACTACTTTACGAAAAAAAATTGTTTGCCCAACTCGTGGAACCCTTGCAGATGCAACTAGAGTTTCTTCTCCATCATAGCACTACAAGAGTTGTTTAAACAATGCAGTCTGTGCTAAGTTCGAGTCCAGTGTGGGCGCCTAATTACCATATATTTTACATTTCATCGGCACGTTATTAACATAGACAGAATTGAAAATTTCACACGCAGTAAGACTCTTAGCTAGTTCCTGCTGCCTCGTGCGCCTAAGACAGCACCATGAGGATGATCGCAAACTAAACCAACTTAATTTGTAATTAGCACCTGGGAATCGAAAGCAGGGTTCCTATACTATTCAGGCAGTCTCGTGGCCAGGCAGTGAAATGTTTTGTGGCGTAGACAACCCAATGGAGTACCGTGGGCAATACCCTGCCTTGACAGAGCGGCAGAGGATCTACACAAGTGGACACCGGGAAACTCCCAACTCCCAGCTAAGCTCTCACACGACAGCAAGATTAGGTAAATAACGGAATGAACTCAGTAGTCCCAGATAGGCTGACCAACAGATAGGCACCTCCACCTTGTTCTTGTTTCTCTTTTTTGACATAGCATAGCATATCTACCTCACTATATATACATTCATTACTGAGCTCATTACACTGCTCCCTTTATGTCAGCAGCTTTTCACCTATGGAAACATATATAAGGCTGCGAGTGGTGGAAAAATTTAATTTCGAACGTATCAAATGAACATGAAACTTGCCTAGGAGTTAAATGGTAGAGAAATTGCAGTGAAATAAAATTTATGAATTTATGCTTAAGTTCAAATTTAATTCAACTGTGTCATAAGAAAAATTGGACTATTTGCTTATAAATATTTATATACACACGCATACATGTACTTTAACAGTGCAGAAAAAAGTAACTTTTATTTTTCTTGTTTAGTCACTCTTATATTTGCTTTTAAGTGTCTGAAAGAAACACTTTTCTCTCTCAATGAGAAGTATTGTTAGCCGATGCTGGTTCTCCATGCCTGCAGGTGGGGGATTGTGAGTGGTCAGGTAAAGGAAATGCGATTTCATCGAAGCTCTTGTTCTCAGACTAGTATATACTTTCTACGAGTACGAACATTCTAGATAATGCTAAGATTGTTCTCAGAATAATTTACATAGAAGTGACAGCAGCACTGCATGAAATACCTCTCTATTTGTGTTCTGTAGAGCTGTTTACAAATTAATATTTTTGCTGATTGTCTGCTTTAGAGGCCATAATGATCTTACATCACCATGATTATTTTAGTGTTACACTACGAAATGCCATTTGTGGATCTAATTTATATAACGCATTCGTTAAAGAATCGCTTTATACATTATTTTTAATCTATGTATTTAACCGTATAAACTATGTTCAGGAAAGCAAGAAAATTGCGTTTATTAATTCTGAAACAAGCCATCAAAAGAAGACCGTTAACTTTTTTAATTTTTACTCGTAAGTCTCCGGTGAAATTTCTGAGTAATCAAAGCAGAAAAACGAACACATGTAAAGCTACATTCAAAATTCTTCGAACGACGTGAAGGTAAGAGATATTTACACAGTTCTGATATTTGAGAAAAGTAATACAAGGAGCTTGAAGCCAAGTGCCGCGACAAGTGGTTTGTTTTAGAGACAAGCTTCCAAGTAATGAGTCGGCTTTAAAAAAAGTCACGGAACAGCATCCACGCAGGATCTCAACTAACCTGCCGATATGCATATCCGTCTTCACATACCGGATCTCTACGTCGATTTACAAGAAGCAGTCGATGACTCACTGCCCCGCTATTTTATTACGCAGGAAAAGGATTCCAGGATATCCGGACAGATTCCGCCGCCACCAGCGCTGTTCGCGTCTTTTATTTTTCAAATTTCAAAACTCGCGAGGTTTAGGTTCCCCATTTATTATGTGTAGTAGGTAACTGTGACGTCACTCGTGACTTTGACGTAGACGCGCTCTGTTTGGGGAAGCCAGTATTTCCAGTTGCAAGCTAGAACCAGTGACGAGTGATTACACAGCTTTTACTTGTAGGTCACGGGTATTAACAGTTATTCCGTGCAAAAGTGGCTCAACAGTTTGCTTATCGTAATATTCTGTTAAGAGTTCGTTACAAAAAAATTAGATAATGCGATTTACTTGAGTATTTACGCTGTAAACTCGTGCTGCACAGCAAGAGTCACTTATATTGGTGTCGTGTTGAGAAATGCAATTTTAAAATCCTGAGGAAAACATCGCGTAATATGAGCTCGTTTCACCTTCATATCGAGCGGACATTATAACTGTTCTTGCTAAGGTGTGTGTGCGTGTGTGTGTATGGGAGGGGGGAGGGGAGACCTTGCTGAGGTTTTGCCACACACTTGCAGCGGAGTCATTAAAAGTAGTATCACATACTTAGAACAAACATTTACTTTCAACGAGCGTACTGTTACCTGTCATTGTGAACGCACTTGTAATCAGTAAGGAGAAAGCTGCCTGCAACCAACCAATTGAGCTGTTGCACACATTTTATTTGTACTATACATGAATAAAATTTGAAATATTGGGCAAAATTATATATCTGTGTTAGTTAAATATTTTCTTCTAGGCAAGACAANTACATGAATAAAATTTGAAATATTGGGCAAAATTATATATCTGTGTTAGTTAAATATTTTCTTCTAGGCAAGACAAGTTTTGTTGCCTTCGCATGCATAATCATACATTCTAATTTCTGTTTTCACTTCTCATTTCCAGAAGTGTAGTAGATCCCCAACGTGTGCTCCAATTTCTTAAAAATAACGTCAGACAACTTAGCAAGGAAGATATGTTTGTCATGTATGTAAATGTTTCAGTGGTAAAAATNTACATGAATAAAATTTGAAATATTGGGCAAAATTATATATCTGTGTTAGTTAAATATTTTCTTCTAGGCAAGACAAATTTTGTTGCCTTCGCATGCATAATCATACATTCTAATTTCGGATTTCACTTCTCATTTCCAGAAGTGTAGTAGATCCCCAACGTGTGCTCCAATTTCTTAAAAATAACGTCAGACAACTTAGCAAGGAAGATATGTTTGTCATGTATGTAAATGTTTCAGTGGTAAAAATATTTCGTGCAATATTCCAAATTTAATCTTACCTCGTCTTAAAAAAAACTCAACTGTACAACACAAATAAAAAAAAGTGTAACGTTATCTCGTTAATATTTTGTATTATCAACTTTGATAAACTGCGCAAACTCGCATATTGTAAACATTTTACAGCATGTATACACGTTCTTTAATTAACAAAGAAAATGAGAATTAGAAGACAATAAACCATTATTGTACCAATACTGTACTTACAATATTTAATAATTGAAAATTAATTTCAAGTTAGTTATGACAAAATGTCAGTAATCAGATACAAACTCGGTGTCACTATCGTCCACGTTGGTTGTGAAGCGTTTTTNTTAGTTATGACAAAATGTCAGTAATCAGATACAAACTCGGTGTCACTATCGTCCACGTTGGTTGTGAAGCGTTTTTGTTTATGAAAATTTATTTTCATACCGTGGGTACCAAAAGTACACACTAAGAAAACCCAAATTGTTTACTGCACTACACGTCACAATTATATCATGTTAAACACGGGATAGCGGTTGCAGTACTAAATTTCTGCTCTTTATTTGACTAGCGTTGTGGGTAGGTGAGCTTATGAGATTAATTTTGCGCATGCACGTTAGTTGCGGGGGTTTTTTTTTGCATTCGACGTGTACTACTAAATGAAAGTGCTATTATAAGAATCATTAACTTACGTTAATAGTTTTAATTATCTGATGACGAAACTTCTGAAGTGACTGTAACTGCAAAAAATAAACACGTATTGTTTAAAAGTATTAATGTTGGGTGTTAAAAACTAGCTATTTCACAAAAAGATGATAGAAAAGGAACACGAATGTGTAATGCACGTTTTATTACTATTTATAACTTAAAAATAAAAGTATTCTCCGGCAATATTTCAACACTTATATTCTGGACCGTTAGCATAATCAACTACTGTAAACTTATGAAACAACTTAGAATGACTGCTTAAAATGTTAAATTTACCGACTCTCAATGCGGTTTATGTTTCTTGCGTGGTTAGTGTTTCACACGTTAATGACACGCTATTTAGAATTCATGGAGACATAATAATGTATTAACAAAACAGTATTAAGNTAGTGTTTCACACGTTAATGACACGCTATTTAGAATTCATGGAGACATAATAATGTATTAACAAAACAGTATTAAGCCGTATTTATTTCCTAATTTTCTCATGCATTTACTTGGTCTCGCCAATGGAATGTGATTATCGTCACTATGAGCAGCAAAATAATAGATCGTTCTTACCTAAGGCTTTAGCATCACAACGTGCAATATTTCATATAAGGCCTAGATAGGTCGTTAATTGCATCAAACCCCCTACGGAAATGTTTTAATGTAACCCTAACAACTTACAGCTTGCCTTGTGCCGGAACCGATACAGACGTACAACGTAATGCACGTAATACAATTGTAATGCAATAAATAATACATGATTTCACATAGTTATAACAAAATTCAGAAATTTACAGTTATACATCATGTCCCTGAATGCATGTTACAAAATTTGTGAAGTGGTTCCTCACGAAAAATTAAATGCTACTCCTAGCCTAAAGTTATTACTGAAGGGGTAATTAGTCCCTAAAGCAAAAGGTTTTTTAATGAACTTATTAAATCTATTACGAACTACGTGAGAGTAAACAACATCAGGTGGATATTTAGTTGATAAAGATCTTAAAGCTCAGGAAATTTGGTTCGTAAAATAATTCTCCTTTGCAATTTAAATTGGAGTAGCCGCATAAATATCATTAAAAAGCATTGTAACCCCTAGCTTTTCCCTGTTTTTGATGCTTGAAGTCAACATGTTCGCATTAGCCTTAATGGAAAACACGCAGGCCAACCGTACTTCAGAAATGAGTGCACTATTTTCAAAGGGTAGACAACAGTTTCCACCCGCGAATACCCGTACATTCCGGCAGTTTAATACGAGAATCGGGGACGGCATATATAAAGTGATATGACAATAAATACATTTCGTAGAGATATTTGCAACGCTTATTTGTTAGTTGCGCAAGTCTGCAACGGTATAATTAAGTTAACACTACGTTTAATATAAATAGTCCTTATTAATCCCAAACGAAATGTGTCTTACCAATAAAAATGGTATTATGTGTAAAATATATGGTTAACATTTTAATTTGTAACAATCACGGTGGTTTGCACACCTTCATTGTTATTATTCATAAACCGCTTCACAATACGTATTTATAGATGGCAATGGAGTTGCCTACCCACGCAGGCGTGTCACTGCACCCTTTGAAAATTAGTGTACTTATTTATTGAGTATGAATAGCCGCAGTGTGTTTCACTAAGGCAACCCTACTTGTAAATGTGTATATCTTGACTTCAAGCATCAAAAACAGAAAAATTAAGTGATAGAGTGATTATATTTTTGTGGTCATAATCTGGAAACCCCAATTTAATTAATGAAGGAAAATGATTTTATGAACCAAATTTTCTGAGGTTTAAAATATTTTATTAGCTAAACATCATCCACTAATTTGTTGTTTAATCTCACGTTGTTTTAAATATATTTTAACTAATTAATTTATTGCATAACCTTTTGCTTAAGGGGCACTTACCCCCCCGCCTCAGTAATCACTTTAAGCTATGAGTCGTAATGTGTTTCCTATCTCATTTGTCATGATGAATTGCTTTACAAAGTCTGTAACATAGATTCAGGGACAAGCTGTATTTATTAAATTTACTTATATATTATTTTTATTTGTCTTGTGTTTTTGTGTATTTTATTTTTCTTATGTAATGTCGTGTCCTACAGTTCTTTAATACGTAAATACTTAAATATTTTCATCTACCCTTCAATTAAATGCAAACGCATGCTTTTACACACGCGCATGTTTTCTTCCACTCCTTTTTCCTTTTGGAAACTTCACTGATGAATGTAAATTACTGCTTTTCCGCCGGATTCGTATAGTTAGTAGCCAACCTGTAAAACGTCAAAGGGGTAAAATGGGTGGTGCGATATTACAGTATGGGAATGAGTGCTAATTCAAACATCCCTTTCCCCAAACCCGCGATCCTAGATTGAATAAGTAATGTACATTTTTTTTTTTTTTCATTTAAGCCGCAATAGGTTTGAAATATAATAACTTCCATTACTCGAGTATGATAGAGATATTCTGCATATATCATAAGAAATTCGTGGAATTATTCGCTCAATGTTTTTACAGGTTTCATCATAAGTATTTGATTTGTAAAGCATGAAAAGATAAGCTTGCATGAAGCGGATGTTGGAGTGTCGGTCAACGTAACGGTAGTCACAGATTCGCGGAACATGCGTTGTCATCACACTGAAGCCAGTCTCCTCTTTAATTCCTGGCACATCTGCGAGTAGAGTTGTGCGATGCCGGCGTTGTGTTCGCGAGCTCGCATCGCGCCAAGACCCTGCTGTGCTGAGCTAAGTGGCGGTGGTTAACTGCCACTCACATAGGCTGTTTAAGCACGAATAGAAGGGAATGACTTGGTCTACGGTTTAAAAGTGACGTGTTCGCTCTCGCAACAGCAAATCACTTACTGCAGAGATTTTTACAGACTGATATCAGTAACCACTGTTACACGCCAATGCCACACTTCTCAAAATTATTAGGTAACCACAGTCCCAAAATGAACACTTCATCATTAAGTTCCTTGGATACAACGATTCCATAATTATAGCAATCGTTCTGTAGCCACCAGGTGAATGTTCGATTTTAATCTCTTACTTATCTGTATATAAAAATCATACTGCCATTCGATGGGCACAAGTATTACACCCTAAATTACTAACAGTTATTTTATTTTAAGGTACTGACTTCGCATACTGAGGATTTGCGTTCATGAAGGCTGTTGCAATTGAATTTCGTATATAGCTTGTTTTCTCATTAAAAATAACATGTTTCGAGATGGCAGTTTCTGACTTCATTCATAAAGTTTCAGCCAAACATTACAAAACACATCAAGAACTTGTTTTTTGTAGTGAATGCCTGAAAAATATGTTACTCAGCACGAACCCCGCTCTTAAATGAATCTAAAAGATAGTGTTGGTTATGTATACTCACCATAATTTTTGGACGTCACGACTAATGCCATGTAGTAAAGTCAGTTCATGTAAAATACATACTACAAGAGACCAACTTAGACTCCAGCTATAANCTGCCATTCGATGGGCACAAGTATTACACCCTAAATTACTAACAGTTATTTTATTTTAAGGTACTGACTTCGCATACTGAGGATTTGCGTTCATGAAGGCTGTTGCAATTGAATTTCGTATATAGCTTGTTTTCTCATTAAAAATAACATGTTTCGAGATGGCAGTTTCTGACTTCATTCATAAAGTTTCAGCCAAACATTACAAAACACATCAAGAACTTGTTTTTTGTAGTGAATGCCTGAAAAATATGTTACTCAGCACGAACCCCGCTCTTAAATGAATCTAAAAGATACTGTTGGTTATGTATACTCACCATAATTTTTGGACGTCGCGACTAATGCCATGTAGTAAAGTCAGTTCATGTAAAATACATACTACAAGAGACCAACTTAGACTCCAGCTATAAAGGAGAATTGAGGCCATAACATGAGTATTGGCAAACACGATTCGATTCAAGAAAAGTTCCTGTATGAATGAAGGTAATGAAAATATCAATAGTACTGCCAGATATTTTCACGGGACGTGGGAGTGAAAGACGGCAGTGATTTAAAGAAAATTCGAGGAAATAAGACACTAGAGTGTATATTTGGGGACGACCCAAACGAATTAGCGGAAATACTTTAACACATGGTTGCATTACAAAGAGTCTGGCAGAATTCTTATACGAACGACATGATCTAAGCCGTCGAAAAGGTGAATATGGAGGTTTTATACAATGAGTCAATTATAAATCGCTTGTTAACTGCACAGAATTTGCAAGATGTAACTACTTTCATCGCAAAGCTATAAAGCATGGAATTAATTATGTATTCAAGGCAGAGCTTGTTGCAATAATTCTGTACACCAAAAAAAATAAGGATTTACAACATTTTGATAATATGGGCTGTGTACGGTAACTGAGCACTTTAGAAAGACCTGCATAAATTATATTTGTATGCGAATATATATCAAATCAATATTACCACGAGTTTGATCACTTAATTCATGCGTCAGTCAAGCAAAATTGTGAATTTATTAGGGAAGCAAATAATTTACAAATTTTCTATTTCTTACACTTATGTGCATTAAAGAAACAGAATGCAAAATAAATCATTTCGGTATTCACAAATGTTAACCTAACACTTTTGATTCAACGCGAAGACATGAAACTACTTTATCTCTATCTTTACCAACTTTACTGGGCGCTCTTAAAATTATATATGCAGTGATATTTTTCAAAGGTTGATTTCAAAAGTACTCAATAAACCGTGAACAGCTTATAGGCATCAGTGGCTACATAAAATTCGACAGGACTAAACCAGTAAAAAAAAAAGAAAGTAGCTATGTGGCAAAAGAAACTACCCCAGGGGCGCATCCCCATCCACTTTAAAAATAAAGCTATGCAATGCAAAATATAAAAAGTCAATAAAACACAGAATTAGCCATTATTCCACAAATGTACATTTCAAAGCACCTATCATCAACTTTGAAAATGACATTAGACTATAAAATGTGCTTTTATTTCAAAGTCAATGTTAACTATAAATGTCTTGAAATTTTACCAAAGCTGGTGTGCGAGTATAATTGTACAGTTCGCTCGTCGCATAAATGGAGCCTGGAAATGTAAACGAACGACTTCCTTACTTAGAAGCATGTACCCTGATGTAACACAGGTTGACTAGAGGAAGTATACAGGTCTGCTTACACACGGTCGAAAATGACTTCCTTACTTAGAAGCATGTACCCTGATGTAACACAGGTTGACTAGAGGAAGTATACAGGTCTGCTTACACACGGTCGAAAATGACTTCCTTACTTAGAAGCATGTACCCTGATGTAACACAGGTTGACTAGAGGAAGTATACAGGTCTGCTTAGACACGGTCGAAAATGACTTCCTTACTTAGAAGCATGTACCCTGATGTAACACAGGTTGACTAGAGGAAGTATACAGGTCTGCTTACACACGGTCGAAAATGAGACGGGTATCTGTAAGTGAAAACCGTTTTTGAAAAATAATTACCTACGAATTTAGTTGTTAACATATTTCTATGTAAAATGTGATAGTGAAGTAGATCAGAGGATTTTCTATTTTGAATATCTGAACGATGTGCCTTCTGTGCTGAAGATATTGGGCCTGCATAGTACCATCACATACATTTTGCAGCGAAGATAAAATGTGGATGTAAAACTGTGTGAATTTATTGCAGCCAAAAAATAAGTGCATAGAATACATTCATGTTCTAAAATAAATCGGGCGTTATGTTTCTCGTAAACTACTCAAACTGTTGTTCTTATGAAGTTTCCAACAAACATTAATGCCAAACGTGCATACACTGCACAGGCGTGTGTATGTGTGTGTGCGCGAGCACGCACTCAAACGTACGCATGGCCGGTACTCGACTATTGAGCTTGTTTAGGTCAAGATCCTGTTTGCAAGGTCACCAGTGTATAAGCACACAAGTGGGTATGTACATAATATGAAAGTGCGAAATGCGTGAGTGTGCTTGTACCTTGTGTGTGTGATTCTATAAAGCTGTAGTGGTTCGTAAATGACAAATAAGTATACTTATAGCAATTATTGTGCACTAATTAAAGAGGGGTGTTACCTGTGGAGTGTATCTTTAATGTTAAATGCTTGTTTACAATGAAGGACAAAGAAATTACATCCGTTGTCATAAAAATTTCCACACCCAGAAGGAGACGTCAAAACGGAATGAAAATTCGCACAGGCATTGGGGACTATGTTATAGATATTATATCAGAACATTTCGACAAATGAGCCGTTTATACGAATAAAAGTGTAAAATTAGAATAGTACTTTTAGTACATTGTTGTACCGCCCTAACATGGATACAGGCGGCGTTACGATCCGGTTTAGGGACGTATAATGCTATCCTGGGGATCGTCTCATAGTTGTTGCAAGTGTTGCTGTGGATGCTGCGACCCACTGGTACCCAAAACTGCCATCCTAGCTAATTCTATGCATGTTGTAAAGGTGACAAGTCTGGAGATTAAGTTGTCCAAGGAAGGCAGCCATAGGAAACCTGTGCTGTAGACTTTCTGAGCGGAAATCATCCTTTTGGGGAAATGCCCGTTGGAGCCACAACATGAAAGGAAGTACACATTGGCCGTAGAACCTTCTAAACGTACCGTTTTGCTGCCAGTGTTCCCCTGATCACTATCATGGGAGACCGGGAATCATTGAAGATTGCCACTCACATCATAAAATCACAAGTTTTGATGGTATGTCGCTGAACATCGAAGTCCGAATTTATGCGATCTATTGCCACTCCATACTAGGGTATGGTAGTAATCCGTGTAAAAAAACTAAATATGTTACTAAAGACAGTACATCACCATTCCACAGCCGTTCATGCCACCCGATTACCATAAAACTACGAAAGAAGTCGCGTTGACGGGGTGTCAATGGAAGACGGAAATAAGGGATGTCGGGAATGCAAGCCGTCTTCTGCAATTAGCCTCGCAATAGTGTGCATGGAAACACATGAACCACTACTAATACAGCTGTTTGTCTCGGAATGGTGGAAAGAAACGGTTGATAGTATTCTCGCTTGTACAAGATGAATCGTTCTTTTACTTGGGTTGGATGTGAAGTCGCCCAGAGCCTCCCCGGCATGTATCTGTTTCCTCATGTTCCCACGCCTTCCGAAACTAAAATGACAAAGTTGTGGATATTTCAATGAAAAGACCATCCAGTCTCCCACATTCTAACGATTCACCCTCTCTCTTACTTTTTTGTTCATATCTGTATGGAATGCTCGCCGAGGTATGCTAACTACTCACCGACGTCTACCCCGGACTCACATTGGTTCGCGCCGGATGATGCCGCTAGTCGGCGGGTTTTTATCGGGGATCTCCCGTTTCCCCCGCCCTTGCATTCCGGCGCTGCTCCATACATCACCTCGCTTCACCCTCATCGACTCACAAGCCGTCGACGTTCAGAGCCGCCCAAATCTCTTCACTCACTCACTCACACTGGTTGTAGTGCACAGAGCGTCATTCTACGACCAGAGTTGTAGCGGCGTTAGCACCGCGGCCAGTCACAGCCAAACATAAATCACTTGCAACGTGTTACTCGTGATGGTGCTGCACACCAACTTTCACCAATTGATTCTTGGTGCAGCTATTTTTTATGACAATGACTGTATTTTGTAACTCTAATGACTTAAACAAATTTTGAGTAATAACATTTTTGTGGTTTCAGTACTTGGTAAATTGGAATAACGGAGAATATTGAAACAGATCTTGTGGTTCTCTGTATAAGATTACAACAAGCAAGGAATAGAAGTTGAATATTTTTTTGATTTCAGAATAAAAACTCGACGTAGTACATTTTAAAAAGTTTTTTTTTTTGTTATTTGCGTGCAATCCCACCTCACTCCACTCCAGCAAAAATAACACTTTAATTTTGATGAAAATTGTAGACGTTCTATATTATATTCATACTGTAGCTGTCAGCCTATATAAAATTTAGCTTGTCGCACCCAAATATTCTGCCGAGGAAGTTGTGAGACAATCAGTACTCATTCGAACTACGTAAAATAGTAATTGTGATTTATTCTTCCCTTCCGAGAGAGTGATGGAGTGATATCACAGAGAAGAGTAATACTCCATACTGTATAAAAATATGTTGGTATTGGTAGCATAGTTAACTGACGAGGGAGGCGATTATAGGTGTTTTAATAGGGTAATGTAATATAAGGTAAAATAATGATAAAAATTAAATGCATAGACGCATATAAACATGTATATACACTCATCATACACACTTTCTTCTTGGTGATTTCACTTTTCCCGTAGTTTGAGTTAGTATGAAGAGAGTAAGAGAGTAACCAGGGGTTTATAAGTATATGTGTATAAAATATTTTATTCTTGTGTTTTTAGTAGGAATTAAAATTTTTTTTGGGAAATTCCGAAAAAGACTCTGTCAAGGTCAACGAAATCTGGGAAATAAATTCAAGGTGGAAGCAGCCGCTCGCTCCTATGGCCCAGACTCAGCACAAGTCAATTACCGTGCTGGTTCGCGCATGGCAGTCGGTCAAAAATGTTACTGCATGACGTATGTACCGCCCGAAAAGAAAAGTTTAAATTTAAGAGATACAATGACGAGCCAAAAAAACTGGTATACGTGGATATGCAAATAACAGAGGTATGGAACCAATCAGAGTAACGCGATGCGGTCTCAAGATTTAAGTGAGTTTGAACGTGGTGTTATAGTCGGCGCACGAGAGATGGGACATGGCATCTCCGAGGTAGCTATAAAATGTGGATTTTCGCGTACGACCATTTCACGAGTGTACCGTGAATATCGGGAATCCGGTAAAACATCAAATATTCGACATCGTTGCGGCCGGAAAAATAACGTGAACGAACGGGACAAACAACGACTGACGAGAATCATTAAACGTGACAGACGAGGAACCCTTTCTCAAATTGGCGCAGATTTCAATGCTGGGGCATCAACAAGTGCCAGCGTGCGAACTATTCAACGGAACATCATTGATATGGGCTTTCGAAGCCGAAGGCCCACTCGTGTACCATTGTTGACTGCACGACACAAAGCTTTACGCCTCGCCTGGGCCCGCCAACACCGCCATTGGACTTTTGATGACTGTAAACACGTTGCCTGGTCTGACGAGTCTCGTTTACAATTGTATCGGACAGATGGACGTGTACGGGTATGGAGACATCCTCATGAATCCACGGACCCTACATGTCAACAGAGGACTGTTCAAGCTGGTGGAGGCTCTGTTATGGTATGGGGTGTGTGCATTTGGCGTGAAATGGGACCTCTGATACGTCTAGATATGACTCTGACATGTGACAGATACGTAAGCATCCTGTCCGATCACCTGTACTCATACATGTCCATTATGCATTCCGACGGACGTGGACAATTCCAGCAGGACAATGCGACACCCCACACGTCGAGAGTTGCTACCGAGTGGCTCCAGGAACACTTTTCTGACTTTAAACACTTCCATTTTCCACCTAAATCACCAGACATGAACATTATTGAGCATATCTGGAATGCCTTGCAACGTGTTGTTCAGAAGAGATCTCCACCGCCTCGCACTCCTATGGATTTGTGGACTTCCCTGCAGGATTCATGGTGTGAATTGCCTCATGCATACCTTCAGACATTAGTCGAGTCCATGCCACGTCGTCTTGCGGCACTTCTGCGTACTCGCTGGGGCCCTACACGATATTAGGCAGGTGCACCAGTTTTTTTGCCTCTTCGGTGTATTTTGGTGCCTATGACGCATTAAATCAATATTGTGTAGTATCAAAACTGAGTAAAACTTTGACCAAAATCCAAGTATGATTCTCGCGTGAGTAGTATTTGAGTAATACAGAAAGGGAAGGGAGGAAGGGGAGAATGAGTACATACACAAATCTTTGCAGAGGAGAAATCAACTGGCGAGAGGAAATCAGTTCACTTCAACTTCATACCTAGATCTGCTTTTACGCTACGCTCACTGACGTGAAGTTTGCATCCTACGAACCCTAAGATGGAGGAGTTACCACGCGGGTAGCCCACTGATGTCTCATCGACTGTTCTGAGAGTTCATTCCGCAATTTACTTACTCTTATTGTGTGGGATCTTAGTTGGGAATTTCCCGGTGTTTTCTTATGTGGATCCTCTGCTGCTCTGTCAATACATTGTCCACAGTGCTCCATGCATTTTACTTTCCACTCATAAGCTTACTTGTGTAGTACAGAAGCTCTACGTTAGCAAACTCGGGTGTAGGAACGGAAGGTAATTTTAAATTTGTTTAACCTGCTATCATCCTCTCGTTGCGCTCTTAGCCGCTTGAGGAGGCGGAAACAATAAATGAAGCTGTCCATAGCAAAGACCTCACTACTGCACGTGACCTTGTGAATGACCGGACTCCACGGGGACCATACCTCAGCACAGCAAGTCTCAGTCGACTACTCCGGAGAAACCAGTCCAGCGATCAACGCACGGCGGAAACTCCCCACGCCGCGGAATCGTTCTGGTCCAATACTTCGTGTGAAGGCGAGCAGGACTTCCCTGCCAGTGGACAACATGGTAGTGGCCAAGCTGTGGTGACTTCAGGGTTGTGAGGACTCGTGGTACGTTCTTCAATCTGCAGACGAGACCAAATATCGCCGGCAGCTTAAGAACTTTCAAGAGACTAAATTCATTTTCTACATTTCTATCATTTTATATTATTTTTCGCTGCGATGTGAATTAATAGTATGAAAAAGTATGACAACATAGACAAATTACTTTTCAAAAGTTTATGAAACGAGGAATGGGAATTTTTAATTTGCGTCATTTTTTTTCAGTACAAATCTCAAAATTAGTAATTTTGTTAACTCGACATTTTTTTTCACGTTATTATAATGTCACGAGGAATATATAAAGGCAATTTGTCATACGATTCTCCCGTATTTCAATTTTAACTTTTGAGATAGAATTTAAAGTCGAAATAGCCAGAACTTAAATTTTTACCGCAGGTGAGCCAGCTGTCGGATTTCAAAGAAACTGCATGTCATTCCTGTGACCAATGAACACTTTAGTTGAAACCAAACTTTGTGCTAAAATAACTTTTTGGAAATTGCACGCATAAAGATGTTAAGTTGAAATGCTCATACTTACGTTAGAAAAATATGACTGTTACTTTTAAAATGATTCTGTATTTTAATAAAGTTATTATCAATATCGTATCATGAAACTACAAAATAACCTCAAAATTGAGAAGAAAAAAAGTCCTTTGAACAGCCTTAACAATGAAGGATTTATCTTCCACCCATACTACGACTAGGAGACCGATGCTCAGATTCACAAAGGGGCATCGGTGGTGTAGTGGTTAAGACTACTCGCCTCCAACCAAGGCGAACCGGGTTCGATTCCCGGCGGGGTCACCCCCGGATTTTCTAGTGTGGGAATCGTACTTGACGAACTCACGGGTCGGTGGGTGTTCTCGAAGATCTCCAATTTCCCCCGTCCTTGCATTCCGCTCGGTCGAATAAAAATGTGTTGGCAAAAACATCAACGCCTATTTTAAAAGAGATTTAGGATGCCAGTACCCGAGTACCGATTATTAAATATGTGCTGCTGATTGTGGTGCATGTGGTGCTGGTTGTGGTGTATGTGGTGCTGATTGTGATGCATGTGGGGTCAATCTTGTGAAGGGTCGGTCTGGCAGGAGTCAGTTGCCTGCTTTAAGTGTGTCCATGATTTAAAGCTGATTAAAGAACTTGTCTTAAAGAAACTGTTGAAGATATAACTGAATGGTAATGTGATTAAGGAACTACACTGAAGAGCCAAAAAAACTGGTACACCTGCCTAATATCGTGTAGGGCACCCCGAGCACGCAGAAGTGTCGCAAGACAACGTGACATGGACTCGAATAATGTCTGAAGGTATTCAGGAGGCAACTAACATCATGAATCCTGCAGGGAAGTTCACAAATCCAATCTGCGCCAATTTGAGAAAGGGTTGCATGTCTGTTACGTTTCATGATTCTCGTCAGTCGTCGTTTGTCCCGTTCTTTCACGATCTTTTTCCGGCCGCAGCGATGTCGAAGATGTGACGTTTTACCGGATTCCTAATATTCAGGGTACACTCGTGAAATGGTCATACGCGAACATCCAAATGTTATCGCNATGACGTTTTACCGGATTCCTAATATTCAGGGTACACTCGTGAAATGGTCATACGCGAACATCCAAATGTTATCGCTACCTCGGATATGCTATGTCCTATCTCTCGTGTACCGACTACAACACCACGTTAAAACTCACTTAAATCTTGNTCGCTACCTCGGATATGCTATGTCCTATCTCTCGTGTACCGACTACAACACCACGTTAAAACTCACTTAAATCTTGGTAACCTGCCATTGTAGCAGCAGTAACCGATCTAGCTGCTGACCGCATCGCGTTACTCTGATTGGTTCCATACCTCTGTTGTTTGCATACGCACGCCTATGCCAGTTTTTTTGGATCTTCATTGTAGATAAAATGTCTGTTTGAATGGAGGCGTAAAAATGCTTAAATATCACTGATGAAATGTGTTAGTAAGTATAAATATATACACAAAGCAATAGTTAGGCCAAGTAGATACACATGTTGCCACTGTGGAAAGGATTTCTGTTTTTCATGACGACGATGCAAGCCAATGATTGTACTAAGTCTACTGTAGAGCGCGCCTCAATGGATGTACCTTCTCCCACTGCTAGAAAATTATATGCAAAACAGTGCTGCCGCTGTGGGAAGATCTTCAGCAAAAACAGCCATGCTCGGCGACACGAAAGAACAGTCTGTACGAAGTGACCTTTACGCTCAATGAAGCATTACGACAATGGCCACATGCAGTTTATGCAAGGTGATATACAGGTCGTTCACAATGAAACGCCCTAATTTCGTTAGGCTCTCATGAGTGAAAGAATTGAAATGTGAGCAATTTGTTGATGCACATGAGCAGCACAGCACTTTAAGTTTCTAGGAAAAAATCATTGGACTTCTACGTAAGCCCCTTTGGTGACATGTAGTAATGTCTAGTCTGTACTCGATTTCCGTCCATGTCCGCTACAACATGCCTGGAGTAACGCTGCGGATCTTCCACAATACTGGAACGGAGGTCTTGAAGGTCGCACTTTCGTGGCATAAACTGCACTAGAAACATGAAAGGTAGCTTCTTCGGAAAACATAATCTTAGTCCGATAGTAGTTGTCTCTGTCGATTCGCTCCAGCACCTCGCAGGCAAACTGGTAACACCATGGTTTGTCTTCTGGTGTCAGCTCCTGCAGAATCTGCACCTTGTAGACATACAGACGCAACCGCTTTCGAAGCACCTTATGAATAGT
The DNA here is from genome assembly GCA_002778355.1 of Clitarchus hookeri. Taxonomy (NCBI): domain Eukaryota; kingdom Metazoa; phylum Arthropoda; class Insecta; order Phasmatodea; family Phasmatidae; genus Clitarchus; species Clitarchus hookeri. Next base: position 36,944 of record NQII01006807.1, on the reverse strand, counting down.
CGATCGTGGCATATGCAGTTCCCGGGAATTCCGGCGAATTGACTTCCTTGGGCTGCAGGAGAATGCTTGCCTGATGTTCTCAACGTGTTCGTCGGAGACACGTTTTAGGCAACCGCCTGCGCCTTTCAAAACACTACCCGTGGCCAGAAACTTGCGGTGCCATTCCTTAATCCTCTTTGCATCAGGTACTGCCATCTGAAAAACATGTCAAAACTCCCTTTGCACCCACACGATAGACTTTAACTCTTAAAACCACATAACTACCTGCACTTTTTGCTGAACCAATGCCATCTTGGCGTAAACTAACTGCAGCGCTCTAGGCGGCAGTCGAGAGAAGCGGGGAAATTTAGGCGGTAATTTGAACACTTGCAGTACACGGAATAATGGGTAAAACTGAGAAAAATTCATTTATCGATTTTTACAACACATCTGAAATTAGGGTGTTTTATTGTTGATATTCTGTATTGAAGAACCACAACAATAACCGCAAGGATTCGTCTTTTGAGAGCCAGCAAGTAATATCAATACCCCATGCTGCATCGATGGATACTGATTCCACATACGATTATGACGGAACAGTTAATGCTAATGACAGATTGAGAGACCTACGGGGTTTGGTAGAGTCAGTATGTGTGGAATGTATACTTGCAAGACGTTCGCGTGAAATCGATGAACTTCAGAATAAAACAGTTGTCGTTTCTAAATACTGATGATGACTGCGTGACCTCTACAAAGAAAAGTAAACTTGATATTGAGGACGAAACAGGAGGCGAAGACGATCATGAAGGCAGTATTGATGATAATGACTATGAAGACAGTGCTGATGAAGTATCTGATGAGAAGTATGATAATTCTCTCGTTCCCACACATTTCACAAACGAGTTTCCTTCGACAAGTGGTGTGAAGGAGGGAGAAGGCGTCAATAACGTTCGTTANTTCCCACACATTTCACAAACGAGTTTCCTTCGACAAGTGGTGTGAAGGAGGGAGAAGGCGTCAATAACGTTCGTTAAATATTTCCCAAAGACCCGAATGAACTTGTTGATAGACTCAGATATTTGATTGACCTGCAAAAACGCAGGGATCTCTCGCGCATTATTGAGATATCTTCAATCATCGATGAACGGAGGAATCGGGGTTATATCAGTTGAGACAGTTGGCTACTATCAATGATCTGCNGATATCTTCAATCATCGATGAACGGAGGAATCGGGGTTATATCAGTTGAGACAGTTGGCTACTATCAATGATCTGCAAACATCTGAGAGATGTAAAAATGGAATATTCAAAATAATTAGAAAGATAGAATATATATTGTAAGTAAATAACATTTATGTATACAGTAATGTGTGTTTAATTTCTTCTACAGTTTCTTCTGCTTCTCTGAAAGACTTATTAATTCAGTGGAGTAAACAATNAGTAATGTGTGTTTAATTTCTTCTACAGTTTCTTCTGCTTCTCTGAAAGACTTATTAATTCAGTGGAGTAAACAATCAATTGAGAGTCTGTTTTAGATCAAATTTAAGTGAATGCATGCAGTAGAAGGGTTATAGTTCGATTTGAAGTATTATGTCTTACTCGGGTCGTTTAAATCCAACTGAGTTCTTAATGGTGAACGAATGNGTTATAGTTCGATTTGAAGTATTATGTCTTACTCGGGTCGTTTAAATCCAACTGAGTTCTTAATGGTGAACGAATGAAACGAGGAGAATATTTTTGAGGAATGTTTCGCAACTTGTTCGTTGGCCTGGTCAGTTGGTCTGGTAAGTTGGCCTGGTAAGTTAGTATGACCCTTTGGTATTGGCAGGTCTTGTAGAAAAGTTTTGCGAAGATTTCGTGAGATTTTCTGCGAAGAGGTTAGCTACGAGACTCTTATTAGGAGACTTTTTCGAGATTTTACATTATCGTTTGATTGTATAGGTGGGTGGTATGGCATGTTGATCTTGTTGGTTGGTCTAGCTAGTTGGTCTCGCTGGAAGTTAGTCTTGGGCTCAGACAGTCTCGTCAGGAACCAGTCTTGGGTGGATTTGGTCTTGGGTGAAGTTGGTCTTGGGTGGAGTTAGTCTTGGGTGGAGTTGGTCTTGGGTGTAGTTTGTCTTGGGTGTAGTTGGCCTTGGGTGGAGTTGGTCTTGGGTGGAGTTGGTCTTGGGTGGAGTTGGTCTTGGGAGGAGTAAGTCTTGAGTTGAGTCAGTCTTGGGTGGAGTTAGTCTTGGGTGGAGTCAGTATTAGATAGAATTAGTCTCGTGTGGAGTCAGTCTTGGGTGGAGTCAGTTTTGGGTGAAGTCAGTCTTGGGTGGAGTCATTTTTGGATGGAGTCAGTATTGTGTGAAGTTAATTTTGGATGGAGTTAATTTTGGGTGGAGTTGGTCTTGGGTGGAGTCGGTATTGGGTGGAGTTGGTCTTGGGTGGAGTCGGTATTGGGTGGAGTCGGTATTGGGTGGAGTTGGTATTGGGTGGAGTCGGTATTGGGTGGAGTCGGTATTGGGTGGAGTCGGTATTGGGTGGAGTCGGTATTGGGTGGAGTTGGTATTGGGTGGAGTCGGTATTGGGTGGAGTCGGTATTGGGTGGAGTCGGTATTGGGTGAAGTCGGTATTGGGTGGAGTCGGTCTTGTGTGCAGTCAGTCGTTAATTACTATTGTTAGTCGGTATGGTCCCTTGTTGTGACCAGTTAGTAATTGACAACTAAATTAACTGCGATTTTTCTCTTTTTTTTTNTTAGTCGGTATGGTCCCTTGTTGTGACCAGTTAGTAATTGACAACTAAATTAACTGCGATTTTTCTCTTTTTTTTTATTTCAATGTCATTGGGGCAAGATCAAGGTCAACAACCAACATGGTGGCTAAATCGACAGCTCCTCTGGCGACGAAATCTATAATTAATACACTAGCATCACCTAGGTGTTAAACATTAAAACAAATAACAAACGCAATAATTAAGATGGCAGCATACGACGGAATGAGCAAAGGCGAAGAAGGTGGAGGCCTGTCCACTAATTAACCAATGACAAACACTGGTGGCGGGTAGGACGAGCCTGAGTAATCAACCAATAAAAACACTTTTGGGGGGTGAAGCGAGCACAAGTATCAACTAACGAGAAACATTGGTGAGGGGTGCTCAGGAAACCTCCGGAAATAATAGTGTTTTTAATAAATTTGTTATAATAATTTTTTTTATAAATATTTATTATTTTATTTTTTAGAGAATTTTATAATTTTTGGGTTCAAGGTCATACGAGGTGATAAGGTCAAGGCCAAAGGTGAAGTTCAAGGTCACTTTGATTCAATATGGCGCTTGGGTGATGTCATATCATGGTAGCTGGTCGGATCAAGTTCTCCATCCCCTCTAAAACAAAACATTCGAAATTTTATTTTTTTAAATTTCTGGTCAAGGGTCTTGGGTTAAGGGTCTTGAGTTTTGAGTTTTGAGTCTTGAGTCTTGAGTCAAGTGTCTTGAGTCTTGAGTATTGAGTTTTGGGCCAAGGTTCTTGAGTATTGAGTCAAGTGTCAAGGGTTTTTGGGAATGTTTTGGTAATTTTTGGGATTTTTGGCATTTTTTGTAAATGTTTTTAGAATTTTTGGGTTTAAGACCATAGGTCAATAGATTCAAGGTTAAAGTTCACGGTTAAAGGTCATCGGCATCTAACATGGCTGACGAGATCGAAATTGGCCGACCTGACGAGGGTCAGTCGTGTTGGGAGCTTTGTCGATCCACCTGTCATCGAACTCTGGACCTCCTGCATGTACATCTTAAAATAATTTGTTTAAATAATATTTTATTTCCTTTAATTTGTTTTTACTTTAATACATTTTTTGGGATTTTATAATTTTTCTGCAATTTTTTGGGATTCTTTGGTTTCAAGGTCATTCAAGTTTATGGGCATAGGGTCAAGGTCAAGACCACGGGTCAAGGCCAAAGTCACCTAGATCCAAGATGGTTGTTGGGTGACGTCACAACATGGCGGCCGGCGCCTGGCTCCTACTTCCCCATTCCCTGTAAAATTTCTGTCTCCTCCGTGTTTCTCATGTCATCACTATGAAATATTATGGCCGCTGTTAACTAAATATTGACAAAGGCTTGCGTAGGATACTTGCAAGTCCAGTGAGACGCCTCTAAATGAGCACAGCACGTAGGAGCCTTGTGTTTCTTTCGTGTATTAATAAACGTCTTTGAGCTCAGCGGTCAAATTTCAGCACCCACTTCTACACTTATATCTTAACTTTACATTTATTCTGTGGAACAGGAAGACCGTCTGTGAAATGAATGCTTGAACTTTTAAAAAAGGAGTTTCATTAAAATCCTAGTAAAATGTTTATATTTATTCAGTAAAACAATTGCCAGTCACAGTCCTAATAATATTTATAAACCCGCAGTGCTGATACAAAATTACTGAAGTTGAATTGTTCATATCTCAGCATGTGTTGTTATTCATGGGATTGCGCCGTTGTTGGATTTTATTGTAATTACACTGTTTGATTCAGATGGAATGGTACACATGTAAGAAATGAAATGTTCGCATTAATAAAAAGGGGCAAAATATTTTTTAATGAGAATCTGCAAATGAATCTTTTGCGAGATACCTGTGAAAGTTATGTTCAAGGTCTTCCACTGGCTTGCACACNAATGAGAATCTGCAAATGAATCTTTTGCGAGATACCTGTGAAAGTTATGTTCAAGGTCTTCCACTGGCTTGCACACATGTAGGCCATATTAGATAGTCATAACAAATAAAATCTGAAATGTGCATTTCACTAATAATGAATTGTCATGTGGTTTTACAACTATTATGATTTTAACAAGTAATTCGTTCAATTGCTGTCCTTGAACCGTGAACTTTTCTCGACATATTTTTTCGAATTCTTTCGAAATATCCCGACCCATTTTGAACTTGTTGGCAGTCATCTTCAATCCGACGATACATTTATGTAACTGTGTTAAAGGAAGAACTGTACACTTCATGTTTCTCATAGAAATAAAAACAGAAATCGAAATTATTCATGTCAGGCGATCTACGAGACTAAGGTATACAACCACCTATTCATCGTCAACCATTACTCGTGTTAGATGCCGCCTCACAGTTGTGACGAAAATTTACAGGTACACCGCCATAGTGACCTTCCGAAAGAGTACATATTCAAGGAGGCTTGAAAGGTCATACAGCACATAACCCAGCGGTAAAGAAGTAAATTGAGCTGCCTCTAGAGTTAAATTAGGGAATCTCAAAATACTTTAAATCATATGCTGCCGTTATCGTGACATATGAACTGTAAATGGGTTGATGTCACACCTGACAGAGTGCTACGGTAATCAAACGTACTATCTCGAGAAAATTTCCTGCTTCGTCAGTGTATAAAATTCCACAAAGTTAGGTTTTAATACAGTCTGGTGTTGCATCCACTGGCCAAAGATACTCATAGGAATAAAGTCTGTTACACTAAGATCTTGTATGTGTTAGAGGTTTCAGCGGTACAGCAAATAGCGATTTAAAATTTGTGACAAACTACTCTCATTCACTACGTGCTCCTGTGCAGCATTAAACCTCGTTGGAGTTCCTGAATTTTGTTTTACTTTTGTAACAGGATTTCTTCAGCATCTGCTGTTATGCTTACAGGTCTACATACTCGTACTGTGTGCGAAGCTCCCGTGTGCTGATGTATCCTTGTGAATGTGCGACTGTCAGGATGTCTTCGGTGGAGAGGAAGCTTTTTCGTACTAGACCAGAGTCCAGCTTACAGTTTCCCATTCATTGCCGTTAGCTTTGACATGAAGTGTATGTCCACACAATCTTCGANGACCAGAGTCCAGCTTACAGTTTCCCATTCATTGCCGTTAGCTTTGACATGAAGTGTATGTCCACACAATCTTCGATACTGCAAGGTCATTTCATTCGAGAACAGCTGAAACTCCTCTGGTAAGCAATGTGCCTGCTATTCCGTCTCATACCAATGTAGGCTACGATGGTACTAAATCAAGATACGCCATCCGACCTTTGTGCTAACTAAGCTTACGCCTCCACCTCTTCTCGACATTGTTACGTTTTGTAAACAAAAAGCCGAACTCGAACTGCATATAGTTTACAAATGTACCCGGAGAAAAATATACGATTATTATGGGTACAAAAACGCAAGTCAGTATCGCAAATTAGTGCAATATTCGCACATATGTCGCAAACGGTTCATTTGTGGAATCAACTTTTTGACACTTTTGCTGCAACTAGCTTGTATGTTCCAACCATGCAGTTTATACCATAATTACTTAGCCAGCCTGTAGGTATATCCGTATGAAATTCGCAGTTTTAAATTATGATTAAGATTGCGCCTGGATATAGATATCCTACAGTCTTACTGTGTTTTCAGCAGAATTTACCGATGACNCAGTTTATACCATAATTACTTAGCCAGCCTGTAGGTATATCCGTATGAAATTCGCAGTTTTAAATTATGATTAAGATTGCGCCTGGATATAGATATCCTACAGTCTTACTGTGTTTTCAGCAGAATTTACCGATGACGGGCGTTGCCTTTGAAGTATGGAAATCAATGCCGAAGGCGGTGGAAGTCAACAGCAGCACAATATGGCTACGAAACGCGATAAACTTACCAGATATACTTTTCAAAACTTGCTTTTACTACACTCTTCCTTTATAACAAAATGATTCTGTAGGATATTAAGATTTTCAGCGATGTTTTATTGCCACAGTCTCTGCTTTCCAGCTAACGTAAAGTCATTCCCTAAATCAAGGAGTTACCCAGTTTTTTTTACATGTATATATCTAGCACTCTTAAATTACACGAGAAAAAATTCGTGCTCTGGTCCATAGTTACCGTAGTACTCAAACGTTTAATACAACAAAATTACATATTTCAGTGGTACTAGGAAACACTTATTTCCCGCTTCACAGGATCCGCCCTCTCACTGTTAAAATGCTTTACAAAGTAGAGTTCCGGCACTGAAAAATCTCGCAAATTTCCTCGTGTCGTAGGAATGTTATTGGTAGCCGCTTGGCCGGCAAGCGAGGCCGCGGCGTCCGGGCGTTTTCAGGTCTGACGCCATAATTAACAAGGGTGCCGTGTTACTGGCCGGCTGGAGCGAGACCGGAGCGCGCGGCTCCTCGCCTGCACGGATGCGGTAATAACGAGCACCGTGGCTCAAGTGTGGTGGGAGAAATAAAAAAAGGCACCGTGAGGCCAGTGTAAATGTCATGGCCCATTCTTAACTCCCAGGGAACAATGTCTGCAGGCCGACCACACCCACGGACCGCCATATTGTCCCGACCGCACTACGCCGCCGCGTTTTATTTATGCTTTTGTTCACGCCGCGTTTGAAAACAAACTCAACTCGGACACGAAGCTGATTTTCGTGCTGGCCGCAGAAAATAATTTACNGTTCACGCCGCGTTTGAAAACAAACTCAACTCGGACACGAAGCTGATTTTCGTGCTGGCCGCAGAAAATAATTTACGGATGTTAGCTTAGTTCATAGCGCTATGTTGTGAGTGGATCCAATGTCACATTAACTTACACCTAGGCCGTGACCTGCGGTCATCGAAACCTCGCGTTCACAGACTTAACTCTGCAGAAGATATTCCAGGACATGCTCNCTAGGCCGTGACCTGCGGTCATCGAAACCTCGCGTTCACAGACTTAACTCTGCAGAAGATATTCCAGGACATGCTCATAACGCTTGATGAGTAAAATAAGCACTATTTGTGTAGTTTCTGTTTGATACTGGATTGCAGTCATTACGAGGGTAGACAAGGAATCTGCTGATTGTTCGAAATTACTTGGCTTTTGGATATGTTTTACGTTGACGTAAGTCAATAATTACTAAATTAATTTAAGAAGATTCGCTTGAGGACACTTCTTTCACTACTATTAAACTTAGTTCCTTTCCGTCATAACCAGGCACGATAACGTCCTCATGAATGTGATCGTGGCACAATTACACTGAAGAGCCAAAAAAAACGTGTACACCTGCATAATATAGTGTAGCCCTCCCCCCCCCTNGTTCAAACGCACTTAAATCTTGATAACCTGCCATTGTAGCAGCAGTAACCGATCTAGCTGCCGACCGCATTGCGTTGCTCTGATTGGCTACATACCTCTGTTATTTGCATACGCACACCTATACCAGTTTTTTTTTTCTCTTCAGCGTATTACCGTGCATAACCGTGATCCATAGCACGTTCTGTAGATCATGAGCTTAGACTCATGGCGATATGAACAGCTTGGTGAATTATTTGTAACATGAGGAAATACCATAGGCGAGGGGAGGTTTATCTAATTCATGAGAACTCCCTCACCATGACACTTANATGGCGATATGAACAGCTTGGTGAATTATTTGTAACATGAGGAAATACCATAGGCGAGGGGAGGTTTATCTAATTCATGAGAACTCCCTCACCATGACACTTAATTTATTTAACGGTAGGTTTACTTGGGACGCCTTGGTGGAGTCGTAGTTACCATTCCTTGTTGCAACTAAGGTATTACTGATTCGAAAACCGTAAGCCTGAGGCCGGAGNCGGTGGAGTCGTAGTTACCATTCCTTGTTGCAACTAAGGTATTACTGATTCGAAAACCGTAAGCCTGAGGCCGGAGTTATGGTACCCAACTGTGTCCGTCATTGGTGTCTCTGTCTTCTATTCCAATTATTTACAAGATGGGTAGAGGGATTATGGGGACTTTGGCACATCGGGACCTGGGACCGGAGCATCGAAGCTGTTCGTGCTATGTTATTCCTGTAGACCGGTGGCCATCCTGGATCCAGGTAACCTTGGCCCTAACCTTGGCCCCGGTGACCTTTAACCTTGAAAACAAAGGAAATAAAAAAATCCCAAAAAATAGAAAAATTTATAAAAATTATATTAAAAAATGTTAAAAAAACTTACATTTTCGGAGGTCCACCACACCCCCTCCACCCATACTCATTCCACCATCTTGGCAGGTGCAGTCCACCATCTTGGTAGGCGTCACAGCCACCGTCCGCCATCTTGGTTTTTTAGTTTGTCATTTGTTTATACATGACTGGAGTTTGTCTCTCACCATCATTTGATCGCCATATCGGTTTTTCGTTTGTAATTTGTTTTACATTGCTGATGCTGTCCCCAGCACCGCGCCCAGCAAACGAAACCCCCTCCACACACCTTCCAATATATTTAATTTACAAATAGCCCCGTTTCTGATTCTCATTGGTCTATGCACCTTACGAAATTTCGACCGTATTCAAGTATTTGCCAGCCCACCTGCAGCAGGACGAAGGCATTCAGGACTGCCTCCCGTCCCAGAAGTGTTTCGAGGGCTGCACCACCTCGGTTCCCGACACGCCACATCGCAGGGGTTGGTGCAAGGCCCGACTAGCAGCTCTCGCTACGTCTGCACCCGTGGAAGACGACGTCCCTGTTGAAGGCGCCCTTCCCATTGAAGATGCCTTCCCCGTAGAAGACGCCTTCCTCGTAGAAGACGACGTCCCCGTGCAAGCTATCTACTCGCAAGCTGTACCCGTGGAAGATGCTCCCCTTCAAGAAATTTANCGACGTCCCCGTGCAAGCTATCTACTCGCAAGCTGTACCCGTGGAAGATGCTCCCCTTCAAGAAATTTACTGGCAAACAGTACCTGGTGAGGAAACCAACTCAGAACAAAAGTGCTCGATGTATATGGACCTCGATAAAGTTTTAAATCACTTTGTAAAAAATTTGTGAAACTTGGTGTCTGCATGGGAACTTAATATTTCTTTATATAACAACTATCGTATGAAATGTTTTGCAACATCCAAGGTTTTCGCTCGTNTGCATGGGAACTTAATATTTCTTTATATAACAACTATCGTATGAAATGTTTTGCAACATCCAAGGTTTTCGCTCGTTGGACTCGTACACCATCAAGCATATTACCATCTCATACAGTAACGAAGACGAGAAAATCAAAGTTTTCACTTTTTTACCGCTGTGTCCATGGAAGCACCTCGACCGCACCACGCAACGGACGTATCTTCTACAGACATACAAAATGCACGGACTAAGGTGGGACAAGGAAAATATTCCGTACGAGGAAATTCCGACAATGCTGGGCTCTTCCATAATTCTCTATTACCCCGTGTATGTGTTTGGAAGACGCCAAGAGTCGGCAATTCGCAATACGTGCCCCAATGGAACGAACTTTGTAGACCTTCACAATCATTGCCGCTGCCCGCCGTTTCGACAGCTCGTCGAGACGTACGCCTCAATACTTCACGAGTGCAAAAATCAGAGATATTTCTGTGTTCTGTGTAACTCCGAACCCCTAAGACTGTGTAATTATGATAACCCATGGTACATAAAAAGAAAACTATGAGGAACCCACAGCACATTAAAAAATGTGTAATGTAATGCCCTCCAAGACTCAGAGAAGAAACGCGTGCAAAAAAAGTACTCCTTGTATTATGCAGAAGAATAACAATATGGTTGATGTGTGCATAGATAAATGTATTTTAAAAAAAATTTTATCTCGAGTTATGTCCTGCTCACATAAGTTGGAAAAAATTGTTGGCGAAGAAAAAAAAATAGTATTTATCGGTTTTGTTATAATTTAAAGAAACAAAAAAATTAAAATCTTTAGTGTGACTCTGGCTATCACTAAAATAATATATGATATATTTTACGTGTATGAACGTAATTATTAAAATTAATAAGCTAAGGATAAGGTGTAAAACTCTTTGTAAATTAAGGCGGCCTCGAAAATTATCTTTAGACGTGTCGTGTAATAGCGGCAGAGATGGCTGGAGTTAAGATTGGCACCACTTCCCATATTCACCACTTGGCAGCTGTGCATAAGATGCACTTTGCTCTTCCTGCTTCCTTCTTTACTTGAATAAATATTTTTTTTGTCTCATCTGTGGTTTTGATAACGAGCGTATTTAGCACAATATGTTAACATAGATAAAAAATATTTCTGGTATAATGTACGTTTAACACATGAGAAAAAAAAGTCTCAATTTACTGGATGCTACACAGATCAAGCCCATGATCGCGAGTTTTACATCTAATGTATCAGCGAGTGGTAGAAATTAATATTTGTAAAACAATACGTGTACATCCCAAGGTGTGGAAAATATATCAGTTTCACGTACTTTTCTTCGCTTTTATTGNTGAGAAAATCAAAGTTTTCACTTTTTTACCGCTGTGTCCATGGAAGCACCTCGACCGCACCACGCAACGGACGTATCTTCTACAGACATACAAAATGCACGGACTAAGGTGGGACAAGGAAAATATTCCGTACGAGGAAATTCCGACAATGCTGGGCTCTTCCATAATTCTCTATTACCCCGTGTATGTGTTTGGAAGACGCCAAGAGTCGGCAATTCGCAATACGTGCCCCAATGGAACGAACTTTGTAGACCTTCACAATCATTGCCGCTGCCCGCCGTTTCGACAGCTCGTCGAGACGTACGCCTCAATACTTCACGAGTGCAAAAATCTGAGATATTTCTGTGTTCTGTGTAACTCCGAACCCCTAAGACTGTGTAATTATGATAACCCATGGTACATAAAAAGAAAACTANTTTCTGTGTTCTGTGTAACTCCGAACCCCTAAGACTGTGTAATTATGATAACCCATGGTACATAAAAAGAAAACTATGAGGAACCCACAGCACATTAAAAAATGTGTAATGTAATGCCCTCCAAGACTCAGAGAAGAAACGCGTGCAAAAAAAGTACTCCTTGTATTATGCAGAAGAATAACAATATGGTTGATGTGTGCATAAATAAATGTATTTAAAAAAAAATTTTATCTCGAGTTATGTCCTGCTCACATAAGTTAGAAAAAATTGTTGGCGAAGAAAAAAAAAATAGTATTTATCGGTTTTGTTATAATTTAAAGAAACAAAAAAATTAAAATCTTTAGTGTGACTCTGGCTATCACTAAAATAATATATGATATATTTTACGTGTATGAACGTAATTATTAAAAATAATAAGCTAAGGATAAGGTGTAAAACTCTTTGTAAATTAAGGCGGCCTCGAAAATTATCTTTAGACGTGTCGTGTAATAGCGGCAGAGATGGCTGGAGTTAAGATTGGCACCACTTCCCATATTCACCACTTGGCAGCTGTGCATAAGATGCACTTTGCTCTTCCTGCTTCCTTCTTTACTTGAATAAATATTTTTTTTGTCTCATCTGTGGTTTTGATAACGAGCGTATTTAGCACAATATGTTAACATAGATAAAAAATATTTCTGGTATAATGTACGTTTAACACATGAGAAAAAAAAAGTCTCAATTGACTGGATGCTACACAGATCAAGCCCATGATCGCGAGTTTTACATCTAATGTATCAGCGAGTGGTAGAAATTTATTTTTGTAAAACAATACGTGTACATCCCAAGGTGTGGAAAATATATCAGTTTCACGTACTTTTCTTCGCTTTTATTGTNTTTGTAAAACAATACGTGTACATCCCAAGGTGTGGAAAATATATCAGTTTCACGTACTTTTCTTCGCTTTTATTGTAATTTGTTATTGAAAGTTATTTTTCTGACTGATTAATATTGAATATTCCGTTTATATTGGCTCTACACTCTTAAGGTAGTCTGTACCGAGTCAAAAATTTGCATTGAAACTCTCCCTGCGTCGCTATGAAGTTCACGAGTGTACGAAACCTTGGTTTCGTTTATAACTGAGGTCAGCTGATGCAAATACTATGAATAGAAAAAAAATGTGAATGAAGTAGTTGTAGATTTTAACGAATAAAATATATTTTGGAAATAATTGCGAGTTTCACTTATTTCTTTTTTGTAAAAAAAATTTGGAATTTAAAATACAAAATANATATATTTTGGAAATAATTGCGAGTTTCACTTATTTCTTTTTTGTAAAAAAAATTTGGAATTTAAAATACAAAATACTTTTAAGGATAAAATAATTGTATAAGGTGCAATGGTACTTTAATAAGCATTAAAATGAAAAATTACTTTATTATAATCGGTCTTAAAGTTTTTAAAAAAAAAATATATTTAATAAATTATGCATGTAGTCAAAGTCCCGCATCATGTATGTAGGTATACTGTTGATTGATANAAAAAAAATATATTTAATAAATTATGCATGTAGTCAAAGTCCCGCATCATGTATGTAGGTATACTGTTGATTGATATATTATTTTAATAGAAATGAAAAATTATACGCCTAATGGCTGAATCATGACATTAACACCACCTATGTGTTGAAAATAGAATCCAACATGAAGGGCGTCGATAGCACAATCTATACTTTAAAAACATAAAAAAATATGGCTGCCGCCTGGCGGCGATATCGATTATTACACTATACACTAGTGCCACCTAGGTGTGGAAACATATGAAAACCAAGAGGGCGGCTCCAGAAATGTATAAACAAACGACAAACGAAAAACCAAGATGGCGACACATGATAGAATTAGAATGGGTGAGGGGTGGTGGGAGTGAGGGGAACCTCTTGAAATGTAAGTTCCTTAAATAAAATTTTAATAAAAAAATGTAATTATACAGTTTTAAAATAATTTTTCATAAATTTTTGTATTTTTTAATTTTAAGGTCAAAGGTTACTGGGGTCAAGGTCACCTCGATCCATTATGGCCACCGGCCGACTGGAATGACAGAACACGAACAGCTCCGACGCTGCTGTCCAAGGTCCCGATGTGCCAAAGTCCCCATAATTCCTCTANTGGAATGACAGAACACGAACAGCTCCGACGCTGCTGTCCAAGGTCCCGATGTGCCAAAGTCCCCATAATTCCTCTACTAAGACGTCTCGCGTCTGTTGTCAGATAAATGCTGCCAACTAACGCGATCAAAAATATTTTATAATAGAAAAAANTCTAAGACGTCTCGCGTCTGTTGTCAGATAAATGCTGCCAACTAACGCGATCAAAAATATTTTATAATAGAAAAAAAATCTTTATAAAAAGCGGACTTGATTAGCGATTACGTGTATGTGCACACGGTCGTACGTGTCAAGTTCTCAATTAAGCATTCTTTATTGGAATCTACGAAATTTGTGGCTGTTTACTTCAAATACTTTCCCTTCCCGAGACTATTCTATGTTCTGTTGGCTGAAGATACCAGATGGAAACTCGTACTGACATGCGTAACTAACTAGTACATCTTCGGAAAGCATAAAGGTAATTATAACAAAACTAAATCGTTAATTAAACAAACCTTACATTCACAAAATGCGAATATAAACTTTACACCTTCTAATTAACTGAATGAGAACTTGAATGAACGTACTTAGAAGGCTGTATTCTCATTCGTCCTTTAAAAGTTAAAGTTTACCAAGGTTTTGTCGGGGAGACGATGTAATTATTAAAGGCGCCTAACGTGCTGTTGGTCACGTGACTGACGGATGGACAACATACGGACGGACACGACGTACTATTGTTATTTCTGTCCAACCCGTTATGTTTTAACTCACTCATCTCGATCACATTCTCAAAAGCAACTATAGTTACAACTATCAGAGAGTTACGAGACAGCGCATTCCCCTGTTTACTCGCCACGTACCTGAGTGTAATCCTCCAAGGACTAATACGCTGTAGGTTTGACCCGGAGTGTTCCAGGGACTCGACTCGACTCGACTTATTGTATACCTGGCCGGGGGATACTTCCAAGAAGGGTAGCCAATGCACAGCCACTGAACATGATGTTTCCTGTAATTGTTAATTTGGAGAAAAATAATAACATAAACTCACCGAATTTATTCAAAGATGGTGCGGTAAGCGTTTTCGACTCACATTTGGTAGGTCGTGAGTTAGGTCCCATCTAGTTACAGTGGGGATGGCTCATTCAAATGGTGTTTTTTTTATCATCAATGTAAGTTGTAATCTCATCAGTGAAACGGATTACGCAGGAGTCTCAACTTTTATATAACACACAGAAAATATATGCTCCTAGGATAATTATTTTGACATATAATTTTTCATAGCTGTAGCTGCTTTCTAAGGCTCGCATAACTAGGATCTTTCAGTTGTAAGTTATAGGCCACAATTAGTGAAAGGAGAGTTTTTGAAAACTGTCTAAGAACTAGCATGACAATTTAGTGATTTCAGACACAAATTATTTTGCCTGTTTGCATGACACAAACGTTGCGCAAAGTGGTAGCGGCTGAACTTGATGCAGCCATGTCTGAGGCATAACTATTTATTCAGCATCCTCTAGACTCAAGATGTTAGTTGTATGAGACAATCAGTTAGGACCTTAGTTCAGTTCAGTGCCTTGTTCAGTGTCCGCTGGGTCATCGTATCACTTGACAGAATTTTCCAAACACTTTTCGAACACCAATAAAACATTCTAGCAATCATTAACATAAAACAGAAACACCGTGTCTCAAAGGTCTACAAAATGTCACGTTAGTCGGCAAAACGTGAGGCAGGTTCACAGCTCGACCAAATGCATGCTCATCGTTTTTTCGATATTCGCGGCATTGTGCATCGATAATGCGTCCCCAGGGGAGTAGATTGTCAATGGTGCGTTCTACTGCCAGGTTTTAAGGTTTCTTACCTGTTTTAGTTACAAAAATATGTGCATAACTAGGAATAAAAAAAATATTTTTATCAAGAGACCAGAAATTAAATAATTTGTTTTTTATTTCTTAGAGTATTTCAGTGTGTGCCTCAGAGATATCAGAGAATTGGCATAAACCTGGTGCGTTTACAGCATGGCTTGATGATTCATGACCGCTCATAAGCTGCCGAACGTTGTGGGCGTTTCCGTTTATCCATTTCCCTCAGTTCTTCATGGACTGCGATGAGTTTATGGCGAGGGTCAAAAATGTCACCTAGGTAACAGTTGACATTTTCTGTATGGAGTCACTTTGACACTGTTGTTGGTTCTCAAATATCAATAAGATATATAGGAAGATTTTTCGATGATCTGTCTCCTTAAAGACGACAGTCGAGCTGGTTGGCGGCATGTACAACTGGGTTGCATACAGGTAATTGAGACCGAAGGCTTTGAATGTAAGTGTGAAGAAACTTGTTTGACTAAACGAGTAATGCTAACTGTAGTGCGTTGCAGCTGCAATGGCGAACATATGTAAGGTAACATGATGAACCGTCGTGGTTGCATCATGAGAAAAAACAATAATTAAAAACTTTTTCAATCATTTACATACATTAAATAAATAACTATAGGACGGGGTGGTATACTTAATTAGGCACTCTGTGTGACTCCGTATAATATTTAAACAAAAAAGTATATGAAAAACCAGTGGTTCATCTTAGCTTTAGTCTCCTAAAGGCAATGGTTAGAACTCTGAACGTTGGAGGAGACACAACTGGTCTCAGCTTAATTATATGCATATTGAGTAACAACACCGGTCAGATGATGAGTTTTAACAGACAACAAGAGGTGAATAGAAACTACAACTGGACCAAGGATGTTGCTTTCTGAGAACGAGGTGGTAGTCTCCAACAGCACTGATATAGCATCTACGGGGAAACATAAGTGAATTAGCAGGGTTAAAGGTGTGCTCAAGATGAGCGACGAATTGAGAAGGTGGAGGCAGCTTCGCAGATGATGATACATGTTATTTTAACTGTTGCTCATTTACATATGCGTAATACCAGAAGACTAACTGGCAAGTGGCTTGCATAACACACTAAACTTAATTTCAAAACAAATGTGCACACACGTCTATGCCTAACATGAAATTTAAACCCAGGGCACCTAGTACCATAATATGTTGAGAGCTCATGCCAGGGGCTCGTTCTTAGGTAAAAGCACTGCGAAAAACATCAAAAGTCATCTCCATGACCGACGTCAATAAGGCGCCTTCGGACTGCGAAATTTTGTGTTCAAATTCCATGTAAGCTGTGGGTGTACATGTCGTTTTGTTTGTAAGCCATCGCTCGAGTAACCTCCCAGCATAAAGCAGGAATGTTTAAAAGTCACATTTTACTNTGTCGTTTTGTTTGTAAGCCATCGCTCGAGTAACCTCCCAGCATAAAGCAGGAATGTTTAAAAGTCACATTTTACTCAAATCAAAATTATAGTATGTTGTGGTTGAAATACATAGGCTTATGCAAGTAGTATAGTCCATTGTACAAAATTTAAGCTCTATTGCCGAGATTGGCGATGGTTTTATGAGTTAGTCTAGTTTTTGGCCAGACTATAGTCTGGGGAACTGGGGGAAACACCTCGAAAGGATTTTATTTCATACTGTTTTATACATCCAATCTGGATGACTGCTCGTGTATTTACTATGATGAAACCATTCAAATCCTTGCTTGCCAGTACCATTTGTTCCATATTCGTAAAGCTGGGCATACGAGTAGATGAAGGCCTGCATGTAATAAATGCATTATTATTTGTGTTTAATATTGCTTTAGTTAATTACTATTAAGCAGTGCAAGAGAACAGAACATATATACCCAAGAGATTATAAGTCGCTCTATAATATTAACTGAGCTATAATCAATACTGGGATCTAATGCATAAAATATACATACAATACCTAGCACTTAATTTGGAGCAAAAACAAATAGTTGCCTGAACAGAATTTAGTTTACTGATTATCCACTTTCTCGTAGTTGTAGTCTTATCAGATTCTAGCCGCACTGACACTTGTGAATTGTTGGAATTTTTGACTAGTAACAACAGATTAGGCAGATTTTAACATGTTGGACAACAGGTAAAATCATTTTTCCTCTAGAGAACAAGTTTTGTTTTGCCTCAAATGGCGAAATCTAGACGAACAAGCAACATATTTTCATCGCGTGCTCTCTAAGGACTAATATTGTATGCAAATCATTTTTCGGTTAAATTTCGGGAATCATTCCTAAGACGGATGGAAAAATAAGAGGCATAAGAATATATTAAAAGTATTTTATTTCCCTGTTTAAGCTTTTGGTTATGCATAGTCGTTTTATAATATCTATAACATTTAGCACATTGTACAGTCCTGTATGTCAGACTAATTTTATTTGTAATATAATTTATAATGCACTCAGTACTACTTGCATTTCTCCGCAAACATTTCCTAGTATTTTCTCTTTCTCCCTCTATTTTACTTTATCACTCATACGCTCACACATTAGTCAATATGTTACCAAGTATCTTTAAACCCGACTTATTTCATTGCAGCACATAGGACGGGCCATCGAGTGAAATGACTATTGCAGTGTTTGTATTACCCCACTTTGATGGCGCCACTGAAAATATTTTAGTGTTGTAGTGTATTGGGGTATGGGTTATTACGAGGGTTATTCGGAAAGTAAGGTCCGAATAGTCGTAGCTAATCGAATGTCGCGGCAACATTGTGACGCACATGCGCACCGACTCCCGGCATGCCTTGCTCGTCAAGGCTTGCCGGGATTCATTGGTATTGTTGCAGTGTGCTGTTTACAGTGTCAGTTAAAAATGTTTAAAACAATCGATCAGCCCGCCGACTGTGAAATACGGTCAGTGATTCTGTTTTTGACAGCAAGGAACGTTTCAGCAGCGGAAGTTCATCGACAGATAAGTCAAGTGTATGGCCCCAATGCGATGAGTGACAGCAAAGTGTGTAAGTGGGTGAGAGCTTTCAAGGACGGACGGGAAAATGTCCATGATGAACCGCGATCAGGCAGACCATCAGTGGTCACAGAAAATTTGGTCAAAGTCATGGACGAAAAGATTCGTGAAGACAGGTGATTCACAATTTCAACTTTAGCATTGGAATTTCCGAATGTGGGTAGAACAACTTTGCACAAAATTGTCTCTGAGAAAATTTGCAATTTCACAAATTGTGCGCACGTTGGGTTCCCAGGTGCTTACTGAGGAACACCAAACGAAAAGAATGGCATGTGCTCTTGACTTTTTGGACCGATATCACAAGGAAGGTGATCAATTTTTAGAGAAGATGAAAGGTGAAAGAAGCTGTTACAGACTGGTTATCCTCACAGGCGGCAGACGTCTATGACTTAGGCATACCAAAGCTTGTAGAACGTTATGACAAATGTTTAAACAAATATGGAACTATGTAGAAAAATAGAAAAATATGTAAGGAATTAAATAAAAAAAGTTTTTTGAAAAAATCTGTGATGTTTTATGTTTTATAAGAAATCGGACCTTACTTTCCGAATAACCCTCGTACAATTGAGTAGTTTTTAACGAACCAAACTGTCATATAAGTAATTTGTGTATTGGAGTGAAAGTAATAGTAGAATAAATTGTAGTAGAATGACCACATTAACAAATAGATCAATAATAATAGTAGAATGATTATGATGAGTCTGGGGCATCGGCGTCTGGCGTACGAGCTAGGCGCCGCCCGGCCACCATCTTATCCACGTGACCTCTAACTTTGACCTTTGACCCAAAAATACAAAAAATACCTAAAAATCTAAAAAAATTCAAAAAATTCTTTAAAAAATTTATAAAAAAGTATATTAAAAATATAAAATATTTATTTTAAAAATGTATTTAAAAAATTTAAATTTCCGAAGATTGCCACACCCCTTTCTACCCATACTCATTCCACCATCTTGGTAGGCGTCACAGCCACCTTCCACCATTTCGGTTGGCGCAGTCCGCCATCTTGGTATGTGCAGTCCACCATATTTGTAGGCGTCACAGCGACCGTCCTCCATCTTGTTTTTTGTTTGTAATTTGTTTATACATTACTGGAGTTTGTCTCTCACTTTCGTTCGACCACCATATTGCTTTTTTCGTTTGTAATTTGTTTTACATTGCTTATGCTGACCCCAGAACCGGATCCAGCAGATGACTGACCCACTCCAACCCTTCTAATGTTTATCATTTACTAATTACTCATATTCGCTCCACCCCCACCCCTGATTCTTATTGGTTGATTGCCCATCCCATTCCAATATATTTAATTGCTCCGCCAATGTTCCTCATTGGCTTATTACTCGGGTGTTTTTGGAAACCTTCGTTCGACCAATTAGTTGGTTCTCCTCCACCCCCTTCCAATATATTCAATTACTCTGCCAATGTTTCACATTGGCTAATTGCTCGTGCGTTTTCGGAAACCTTTGTTCCAACCAATCAGCGGCCTTCTTTAATCGCGAGGGCGGACTATTTTTTCCCCTTAAAAACTCTTTATAAAACACGCCCCGATCCCCTTCGGGAAAGCAGTCATTTTTCTTGCTGTCGTTCCATTTTCGGTATTTCAAGAGGTAAGCCCAGTGATCATTTCGAAACTTGCAGGGTTTCAAACCCCTGTTAAATTTATGATAGCCATGTTGTCAAATGAAGAATAAAATAACAGCAACAGCAATGCAGAATAAAGTGGAGATAATATTCTTCAGCTTATCCGCACCATATTGGCACAAGGAGCAATTTCGTCAATGCCGTCTACTAGCACGAACACGCAACCACCAGGCAACCCGTACCAGTCCCATCGGCCAGAACGTCCTACAGCTTATTCTCTACCAGCTTCGTAGAGAGTCCCATCAGCACGGACTTCGAATACAGTGATATCGAAGAAGAAATGGAAGTGTCCGTCGCCGAATTTTCTCCATTCAGGTCAGAAGACGTGAGCATGTACAGTGAACTGAACTGTGGGCACCGACGCGTAAGTTTTCGAGATGCTCGAGGCATTCTGCAAATTCAATTTTGTGATGGTACAATTCACTAGCTATGCTGCTACGATAATTTAGAAGGTTGTTATGTGCGGGATACATTAACGCGCGAATATAAAAATGGTTACGTTTACAATTTATGCCCTAACTCTACGCTTCTTTGTTCACTGGAGGAGTTGGTAAAACAAAATCGTGATGTCCACGTATGCAAGGCAAGAATGTACAAAAGTGTATTGTAAGAACTTTTCAGAAAAAGTTAAAATAATGATGTGTGCAAATGGCAGGAGAAATGTGATGGATATAACCATGTTGTGAAAAAGTAAGGTTTCCCGGACTGGGCCTCCACCTGCACGCCTTTTTCATGCGAAGTACACCTAGGCTCGAGGCCGGCACCTTCTACCAAGCATCTTCTCGCAATGGTGGAGCGCGTCCTGGCTATAAGTTCATTCCCGAGAAAAATATGCAAGTACATATCCTCTACTGTACGGCGTAACCTACACGGAGCGGCCGGCTGTTACCGTAACTGTGTGCAGTTGATTTGTGCCGTCCACAAACAATATTTCCCACAAGCATCCGAAATACGAAAAAGAAATTATGGGCGAACGATGATCAAGCAAGTATGACAGGGAAAATTGCGAATTTAATCATGAAATTAAAATCATAAACTTTTTAAATTATGCTCTGAACGACGTGATGGCGCTTGGCTCAGTTTGGAGGTTACCACGTCACCGAACACTTAGCCAGAGGTGCTCGTGTGTGCGTGTGCATATGAACTTTGCTCTATCTTTAGAAAAACCTAGGTGATGAAAANCCAGGTAATGAAAACCTCCCATTAACCTCGTAATTTTTTTATTTGACGAAACACACACTTTCTACAGTGTAAAAAATGTATATTCATACGTGATTAAAAGTTTTTTAGGAAAAATAAAGTATTTTTTTGCTATGTGTAAAAAATCATTATTAAGTACAAATAAATGTGGATGTGTTAATTATCTCATAATATTTTGTTGTTTACCAATTTTTTGCATTTTTTCAGTAAATATGTTTATCATGTAAAATATTTTCTCCCACGTGTTTTGTAAATATTATATATAAATATATATACTTATGTATTGCTAAATATCTGCTTCCATTTGATGTGTAGATACGACGTGTTTATATATTGAATTAAATTTTCTTGCAAGTTTTTTTTTTAAAATTAAGATGTAAAATAAATCATTTTCTTGCAAGTATTTGTGTAATATTTTCATTCGTATTGAAATCATTTTAAAATGACGTGAATGTTGTGATTGCTGCTAAATGCAAGCGACACAGAGGATAGAAAGAGACAGGCAGAGGCTGGTGGCGTTCTTGTGCGACGTGTCAGAAAGAAGGTCGTCACGTGATCACATCTCCTCCGTCAGCATCCTCCCCTTACGTCTTCACACTCACGATAGGTAGTTAATGTAGATCAGTAGTGGTACCATTGTGCCGTGCAATTTTTTTAAATTGAATACCCTTTTATAAATGGTTATTTGCTAAATATTTAACACAAGTTATTTTTTGTAAGTAAAACAAAAAAAAAAGCTAATAATGTGCAGCACATTTTAGAGTATATTTTTTTATATTGTAG
Source organism: Clitarchus hookeri (assembly GCA_002778355.1). NCBI lineage: Eukaryota > Metazoa > Arthropoda > Insecta > Phasmatodea > Phasmatidae > Clitarchus > Clitarchus hookeri. Next base: position 14,787 of record NQII01006807.1, on the reverse strand, counting down.
GTAAACAAGTCAAGCATGATTATTATGTAACAGGAGGCACTGTTAAGAAATATTGCACATACTTGTCCCTCCTCCAAGGGAAAAGCAAACCCAATAAACACAACGAAAGAGAGAAAAAAAATATTGCACGTACTTGTCCTTTCTCCAAGGTAAAAGCAAGCGCAATCAATATGTATACCAAATAAAAAAAATACACTTTTTTACATGGAGAAAAAAAGAATTACTGAACACACACACAGTTAGACAGTTAGAAATTAAATAACGTTTCGCTATTTCAAACTCGAATACCACACATAAATTATACACCAAAAAAATTGGTTAAAATGCTTGGTTCGCAAGTATAGGAGCAAAAAATGCGTGTCTCTAAAATTACATATTTACATCCATATAAATGTCTAATGTAGCTGCAGACTCTAGGATGTTAGAAAACTTAGCACAAATCCTTCCATGTAACATTTCACGTCTGTAAGAACACGCACGCAGTTAGTCAGTTCGAGGTGTAAATCGACAACATCGTTACGTAAAGCATGTAAAATTATTTCAAGGTTATTTAAACACTGATGAATCTCATCCCCGTCAGACCGATGGGAGGATGGGTTAGCATCGAGAGGTGGTGGAGACCGCATGTCTTCGCAGCAAAGACATTTATCAGCATTTGTGTAAGCAATATGAGAGACACCAGAGAGTACTGTACCGACACGGACGAGTCCACCACATCGTTGGAAGAAAGAGTCCCCGTTGTTTTCACATGTAAAACGGTCATTTCGGGCGATCCATTTTACAGTTGCGGTACGTTGCCAGCTTCCAGCAGCNTGTTGTTTTCACATGTAAAACGGTCATTTCGGGCGATCCATTTTACAGTTGCGGTACGTTGCCAGCTTCCAGCAGCAGGGAACCTTCAGTTATGTAGTTTCATGTCGCCAACTCACCCGTCTGGGAGCCCTGGAAGGGTGGTGTCTGGATACTCCGGAAGGGTGCCGTCTGGGTGCTCTGGAAGGGCGTCTCCGTCGCGATGCCGACTGTGTCTATAGGTGCAGCGCCGGATTCTACCATGGTCTCCGATGGTGCAGCGTCGCATTGCCCTGAGGCGATAGATGCAGNGGTGCAGCGCCGGATTCTACCATGGTCTCCGATGGTGCAGCGTCGCATTGCCCTGAGGCGATAGATGCAGAGGCACACATCTTTTCTAATAATTCCCCGCATTAATTAGGAGAGCCTCATTACTCTCAGACCAGAAATCAATCGATTACATTACGAAGAGGGCTGCTAATTTCCTTAAAGTAGCCACACCACAGCCTGCCACCCCTTCGTCATGTGTCTGTACGCCTGCGAATTAAAAAAAACCTATATATTCAATTTTATTGCTATGTAGGCAGGACCCTTAAATAAGTTAACATTTCTGTTTTTTCTTTATATATATATATATATATATATAAACTAAATTTTGTCAATGGCCAATAACAAAGTAATGGAGTGGGGGGACGGTCAAAGGCTAATAAATGGAGTGGGAGTTTTTCCCCGCCGTAAGAGCTACCTTGCAGCTCCCAGGATCGGCTTCGAGAGGATACCAGCGGAACTGCGGTGGGCATCAGCTTTGATTTCAATCCAGGAGAACACCTAATAATGCATGAGATTGGAAACGCAAGTAGCCACCAGGAAACTCGTACTAAACCCAGCATGGCAATATGTTGATCGGCTTGCGGCGCGCGTGTGACAGGGTACGTCCGAGCGGACGTGGAGAATTACTCCGCGCAAGATTTTCCGGTTTCCTTCACCCGCTAAAAGTCGTTATACGTTTGTCCCCGCGAGACAATCCTTTAAATACAATTTTCACTAATATTTATTTTCTCCACACTTTATTTATTTAGCAAAAAAGTTAACGTTATATAAAAAAAAAGAATAGGTGTAAAATATAAATACACAGATAATTCATTTTTTATGCATGTATGTTTTATTTGCACAAATTAAAAAATTATAAATGCACGTAAAATTCGAGTCTTAAAAAATTTAATGTGCGAGCCAAAAAATGTTCGTAAAAAGTTATTAGCAGTATTTGACTTTCGATCTGACGCAATAGAATGGGAATGTTCAAAGTGACTTCTTCCAAGTTAAAGTCGTTCGTGGACGAACCCATGTTGGCGGCAGCAGGTGACCTCATACGTGGATGTTTACATGGGCATGCTTCACAGTTTGATGCAGGTTCCCCAGAATTTTTATGCATCGTGGGGTCATTTGAGTCGAAGCCTCGCTGGCATTATTATGCCGACGTACGCAGACCTGGGTGGAGCAGTCAGGGGCGTTAATTTTGGTGGTCGTAGGAGGAGGGTCGACCTTCCTCGACTCGAAGTTGCTGCAAATTTCAGAACCTGGTCCATGGTTGTTGGAAGAGTCGTACCCCGTTTCATGTGATGAACCACGCAATTCCCATGAGTACAGCAAGTTATTAACTATTGAGTAGGCTCGCAATCACCCGGAGTCACTGAATGTAACCAGTGGTCCCATCCATCACAGTTTTATTCGTAGGTATGTAGTGATCCAAACTCCCATAACGAATCGGTGATTTTAGAGTTGTCTGGATATGACAAGACGTACAGGTTCTCCGGATGAAATGGCGTCATCTTGCTCCCACGGTGTCTCGTACTCGACTGGGCGACTAATTTATTTTCGTGTTCAATTTATTTACATAATTTTTTTCGCATTGTGGAATGACATCATCTATACACGTGATTGTAACGTGATCAGGTATCTTCGTATTTCACACAGCCTAAGATCACGCATAGGACTTGCAGCAGGTGTTCACAGCAACTACTGAAGATAATTTTGCAACTACACCAGCACATAACTGTATTTTTTTCCGACTCTGCATCGTGCGAAATCACATCTGCTAGCTCTTCTCAAACGCTAGCTGGCATACAAAAAGATAATGTTTACGCTACGAGATATATAACCGTGTTTATATCTCCGTGAAATGAGTATGCCACTCGTAAAGTAACTAGGCGTTTTTCGAAGCGCTCACCAAAGAACTCCGATCCGTTTCTTTCTTCATTTTACGAAGGGAAGGACACTCATGCTCGTCCTGTACGTAGATTATTTCCAATTAGTTTATGCAAAACTTACTCAGCCATTTTTTCTACTCGGGCCCCACCACATAAATCGGTCCTCGCGGGTACTGCATCAGCAAGTAGCTCAGCACGTTTCCTACCTGACGATACGGAATCTTACCTTCGTCCCAGCACAGTCCGTGGTAGTACTTGGTCAACCAGGTGTTTGTTTTCTTGCTCTTTTCGTCCAACAGTTTCCACGGATACGGAGGCTGGAAGTTGCGGGTTCGAATTACGCAATGACAATCCATGACTGTGATTTCCTTGAGCACGAAGTCGTCTTGGCTCCATAAACCTTGCAAGTTACAGTACATTTTTACTACTGAAATGTGAGTCTTCACTCCATGCGTATTTACGTTCTTAATTAACTGATGATTTTTACCAGGCTGGAAAAACAATCGTACTGAACGATCCTGTCGTGGAGTATCAAGCAGTAGCCTGCGGTATTCATGGGCACGTTTTCCTTGGTGATTATTTCGATCCGGCAGTCGACCGTACCATTTTGCATGTGCTCGTTCTGCTTCGATGTACCGAATACCAGCAAAGGTGAAATGTCTCGGAAATTTTCGGGGCTCACAATGGGATGCGTCTCGCGTCCATAACACGATGATTGGAATTGCGAATACAAATAATATGGCAAAATAAAACCTTCTTGGTCGAACCTTGTGTTCAGGTCGATACACGGGTAGCTTTCGCTATTCAAAAATATCTTTACGTTTTCGACTTTGCAGTGGTCGGACGTAGACTTGTCGGCTGCGATACTATGCTGTTTTTTCGTCTGAAGTGCCAGTATGATGTAGTGCGGTTTTTCTGTGCTGGAAGACGTTTTCACGACCCAGTTATTTCGCGTGGTAGAGGACCAGGCTCCAACTTCTGAATGTTATTTCGTTCACTTTTTCCATTCTTGGCATAATTCAACAGCTTGACACGTTCACGGGTGCTCGGGGTCATGTGAGGGACAAACCATGATGTTCAAAGTAAAAGAGACGGGCTGCGTGTTTTCTCCGACTCCCAACATGGCATACAAATGTGATGTGACCAGCGTTATCACCAGTTCCTGCCTCGTTCCTATTATTATTTCCGTATAATCTTCGGTGAATCCCAGTAGCAAGGAGAGTGGGACGCATACTTCAAACCTGCCTTCGGCGTAAATGGGAAAACTGTAGTCATCTTCGATTCCCCAGCTTGCCATCTTGGCTGCAGAGAGATGGTTGTACGTGAGCGATAGGTAATTTTTTATCGACTAGGTTATGCCCACATCTTGTAACTGGTCAACTGCGATGCCATTTTTCTCGTACATTACGTGTTCGAAAAGGTGCGGAATCCCATTTCGAACCAACTTGTAGGTGGTCGGGTGTGTCCCATTTTCCTTCGTTAGCCTGCCTCTTATGCGCACAAAGGACTGGTTAGGCAAGGTGTAAATATCTTGACACTGTATAGGTATTCCAACCTCCCTTCTGAGAGCGAAAGGCCCGACAAGATAAGGCTCGTAACAGTGCATTTCGATTTTATCAAATTTATCGTCGAATTCTAGGCATTGATCCACGTCGAGAATTTCGTCCACCATGGCGATTTTCAATTTAACCGAGGACGTGGAGAAACTCCGCATTTTCAGGTGTTAGCGCAACGAGTCCTCATGGCTTACTGATCTTGGGTTCGATGTACCGCACGCATTTATGCATTTTTGTTTTCCCAGCGAAATTTAGTCCCATCGTTTCAGGTGCAGGTGCGAAGTGATTTCTTTATTTCGGAAATTTATCAATTCGTCGTTTTGGTCCACGATCGAAACGGCTACTTTGTGGATACTCATTGTGACGATCGGAACGTAAATGAGCATTTTTAAACATTCTACGATTTTATATCCAGGACCTAGGGTGGAGGCGAACTCGTAAATAGTGCTGCTCGGTTTCGCATTCAGGTAACTGCAACTTGCTAAATTACAGTTTATTTGTATGACGTTAATTGGAAAGATATTGACCGCACTCGACAATACATATTTTTTTCCTGCTTCGTACACGCTGGCTTCAATCCTCAGCATGGGCCCGATCGTGTCCGGTTCCATGAAATATACATCTGCAGTGCAAAACATTTTGGCCTTCAGGGTATTCGGATTCCCGTGCAGTTCGAATGCAATGTCGTGTGGCAGCGATTTATTTATGAAGTTTTCCATATCCTCAAACTCATACGCCCCGGTGGGAATGACGATTTTCTTCGCTGCCCCCGTAACCGAATACCGAAAACTGGAATTTTTATTTTCCTCGATGTTGGATATGGAGTTGTAAGTTTTAAACTCCACTAGCCCCACACACAGTTCCCCCTCCATTTCTAAGGAAGGGTAAAAGTTGGCCCGCAGCTCGGACGTTTGACCACACATAACGATAGACACCGACATACTAATTAGATCGGTACGGCTCACACACCTGTTTTATTCCCTGCGAATTATATATATTTTTTCGGTTTATCACTGGAAAACTTTATTGCTTAAAAATCGCAGACACAAGTGTCCACAGTTCCATGTGTTAGGCCTCTGTTCCAATTCGTAATTGTACGTTAGTTTGATATATTTCAAATACTCGCGCAATTCGGGCAGAGGATACACATTCCCAAAACTATCATGATAATCTGCATGTTTGCCCTTTTTTATGTAGGCCACCCATTGCGTACCGGACCCGGCTGTCGTGTCCAGATTAATTATGGCACATTCGTGTCTCTTGGGTTTAGGTGGCAAAGAGTCCCTCATAAATACTTCGCGAAAATTAGTCATTTTCAATTTTCGCACAAACAATTCCACATCCACTTTCGTCAGTCGGCGTCTAGACGGATTCACTTTGATTTACTTCTTAGATTTTTCCTATTTTTTCCCCTCAGAAATTGATCCTCCTCTTCCCCAATATGGGTGACGAATGTAGAGCCCTTGGCCGTTTTTTTTTCCCATGGCAATAGTTTTCCATTTTCTGTTATGGCGGTGGGTTTCCTCTACCTGTTTTCGATCGTTCTAAGCCTGCTTCACGGTGCTTNTACTTCGCGAAAATTAGTCATTTTCAATTTTCGCACAAACAATTCCACATCCACTTTCGTCAGTCGGCGTCTAGACAGATTCACTTTGATTTACTTCTTAGATTTTTCCTATTTTTTCCCCTCAGAAATTGATCCTCCTCTTCCCCAATATGGGTGACGAATGTAGAGCCCTTGGCCGTTTTTTTTCCCATGGCAATGGTTTTCCATTTTCTGTTATGGCGGTGGGTTTCCTCTACCTGTTTTCGATCGTTCTAAGCCTGCTTCACGGTGCTTNAGTTTTCCATTTTCTGTTATGGCGGTGGGTTTCCTCTACCTGTTTTCGATCGTTCTAAGCCTGCTTCACGGTGCTTACAATATTCGTGACTGCCTCGGCGATACTGGCCAGAGCACCAATTGTAGGTATCAGTGTGGGCGGATACCCTCCTACCTTATCCTTAGCCATCGTCTTGGTCCTTCGAGGGCGCTGTGATTGCCTTTTNTCAGTGTGGGCGGATACCCTCCTACCTTATCCTTAGCCATCGTCTTGGTCCTTCGAGGGCGCTGTGATTGCCTTTTTCTTGCACATAGGCCCACGCCTAGTTTAACTTTGGCTTTCATGATGTTAGATACGCCCCAGGCGGCTACATTTTCTCCGAGCACGGTGGCTGCCGATTTTCTTATTTCGTCGACCTTCTCTGCAAGTAACTTGTCTGCCTGGTACCTAGTTTGCAGATCCTTGTGCTGGGAATAGGCGATGCCGTGCTGCTTGCACGCTTCGTCCAGGGCGTTTTTGCCCATCTCGTTGCGTGACAGCCTTTCAGCTAGCCTTGTTCCCGGCCCGCAGAACTTGTATCCTGGAATGTAAAGTTCGAACGGGAGATTATTGAACATACATATTGTACTATGCTGCCAACTATTGACCAATGTTTACATTTAAACAGATTTCTTTTAGCAATCTGTTTAACAGTGCTATCTTACAATACTGCATTAAAACGTTAAGTGAATTTGACAATTCTGTGGTCATACTCAACTCTAATACTGCAATTAAAGATGTAAACAATAAAATAAACAAACAAACAATGGCAAAAAATTACAAGCGTATAGAGTAACTAAATAACAAATAATTCTGCCAATAGAACTGTCATGCAAATAGTAAATATAAACAATAAATATGCAGTGGAAATAAAAAAATTATAATAAGTGGGCAGAAATACCAGATTATCATACGTTACGGTAGTTTCAAATGTTAAGTATTTTCATCATGAAAGTGGCTATGGTGAATTCATATAAGTTTACATATGTCCATTTTATGAAAGGGTCGGAACCATAATAAATGAGAAGCTCGGCGTTTGTGCCCAGCGCGATATCAAAACCAATGATCTCCGGTAGGAAAATGTTTGAAGTAAATCGTCATCTTATAGAACACAGTACAGTTAAGTGTGTTACTATGCTTATTATGGGGGATAGCAAAATAACTGTTACCACAGAAGTGGGGAAGCGAATTTGCATGCGATCGAAGAGGCCCCCAGAGTAAGCTTAATGCATATACCTTTAAGAATATTGTTGAACATATGACGTTCTGAATAGTGTTGCATAAAAAACTACAGTATGTTCGGGCCATGTCACCAGTGAATTTTTCTTCTATAGTGCACTAATATGTGCTATCTACATTCACAAAAGATGATACTTTGAGTTAAATCTGCACGTACGGACAGGAGAGAATCCTTACGATATTGTTTAATTCCGTCTTCAGTTAAGTTTCTCAATCGACGATTTAGCCAGCTTTATTTGTGACTGTTCATTATATTCTTGTATACTTACCCCCGGGCTCACAGGATGAGCTTAATGCCACTTTTCTGAAGAACAGTTTGCCTTTATGTTATAAGCTGGCCCATTAGTGATAAACAAATACAATTAGCTTATGCAAAATGGAGATAATGATCATCAGAGTCACGTTGTACGTGGGTTTTACAGTCGAACTTTTAGTGTCCTTTGACTAGGAAGAGGTGGGTCTATCACATGACCTCTAAACTTCCATGATCTTTATGAAATGCGCTTTTATACGTGGAAGCATTTTATACTCTCTAATTTATGCATCACATACAGCAACATTTCTGGTTTCTTATAACCATATCATAGAGGTTTACGAAACAACTTAAATATTTTTTGGATGCAAGAATACATCTATGATTAAAAGCGACGAAGGGTTGAAGATTTATACTTAGCTGATGGTAGACATTTTGAACATTCCTTATAATATATATTTCAGGAGACCGCAGTGTATCTTATCTATTATTCTGTACGCCTAAAATATATTAAGGTGGGCAGCACTTTTGGGGTCTTGTTTGTGCGAGGGAGAAAGGTTTCATCAAAATATTGTCGTATCTCCGAGTTACGCCATCAGCTCACGCGCACGCGCGCTCACACACATGCAAACATAATTTTTGTACAAGTATATTGCTGCTTCTGCTCCTTTGAACATCCAGCCAGACCCCGACAGCTTCAGCCTCTGTGCGACACAAAACACAAACAAAACCTTTCTATCGTTTCCAAACTTCGGCAAACATCAATCCTGTAAACGTGTAAAATGAGTTCGTAATCACAAAAATGTGTTCACAGTTTACGAAACGGCAGTCGTTCAAATTAAAAAGGAAACTATAATCATAAATACAACCATTACTTTTAGGTGTTTTAATATGATGTAGACTGAATCAGACGTCTAAGACGGATGACAACTTTAGTAACTGTTCACCCCAGTCATTTTTTGAGAAAATATTGAAAAACTTTCCTTCTATGCTTACAAATAAAGGGAAAAAACTCTTATCGCGTTGGAAGCGCATACTTGATATGTTTGCCTTATTTTCACTGCACAACTTTCACGCGTTTGTAATCTACAACATGAATAACACACTCACGTTGTTCTACCGTTACTTAGACAAAAAGGGAATTTAGTAAGTGTCCAACAGTGTCCGTGTAATGTAGCGAGTTTAAGTCTTAATAATTACAAGTTAATTTTACCTTCCTTCCCTTGCTCACCTTGAACTGTACGGCGTGATAGCTTACATAATAACTCAAAATGAAAGTCGNTCAGTGTGGGCAGGTACCCTCCTACCTTATCCTTAGCCATCGTCTTGGTCCTTCGAGGGCGCTGTGATTGCCTTTTGCTTGCACATAGGCCCACGCCTAGTTTAACTTTGGCTTTCATGATGTTAGGCGGCTACATTTTCTCCGAGCCCGGTGGCTGCCGATTTTCTTATTTCGTCGACCTTCTGTGCAAGTAACTTGTCTGTCTGGTACCTAGTTTGCAGATCCTTATGCTGGGAATAGGCGGTGTCGTGCTGCTTGCACGCTTCGTCCAGGGCGTTTTTGCCCATCTCGTTGCGTGACAGCCTTTCAGCTAGCCTTGTTCCCGACACGCAGAACCTGTATCCTGGAATGTAAAGTTCGAACGGGAGATTATTGAACATACATATTGTACTATGCTGCCAACTATTGACCAATGTTTACATTTAAACAGATTTCTTTTAGCAATCTGTTTAACAGTGCTATCTTAAAATGCTGCATTAAAACTTTAAGTGAATTTGACAATTCTGTGGTCATACTCAACTCTAATACTGCAATTAAAGATGTAAACAATAAAATAAACAAACAATGGCAAAAAATTACAAGCGTATAGAGTAACTAAATAACAAATAGTTCTGCCAATAGAACTGTCATGAAAATAGTAAATATAAACAATAAATATGCAGTGGAAATAAAAAAATTATAATAAGTGGGCAGAAATACCAGATTATCATACGTTACGGTAGTTTCAAATGTTAAGTATTTTCATAATGAAAGTGGCTATGGTGAATTCATATAAGTTTACATATGCCCATTTTATGAAAGGGTCGGAACCATAATAAATGAGAAGCTCGGCGTTTGTGCCCAGCACGATATCAAAACCAATGATCTCATGTAGGAAAATGTTTGAAGTAAATCGTCATCTTATAGAACACAGTACAGATAAGTGTGTTACTATGCTTATTATGGGGGATAGCAAAATAACTGTTACCACAGAAGTGGGGAAGCGAATTTGCATGCGATCGAAGAGACCCCCAGAGTAAGCATAATGCATATACCTTTAATAATATTGTTGAAAATATGACGTTCTGAATAGTGTTGCATAAACAACTACTGTAGCTGTCGTATACAGTATGTTCGGGCCATGTCACCAGTGAATTTTTCTTCTATAGTGCACTAATATGTGCTATCTACATTCACAAAAGATGATACTTTGAGTTAAATCTGCACGCACGGACAGGAGAGAATCCTTACGATATTGTTTAATTCCGTCTTCAGTTAAGTTTCTCAATCGACGATTTAGCCAGCTTTATTTGTGACTGTTCATTAGATTCTTGTATACTTACCCCCGGGCTCACAGTATGAGCTTAGTGACACTTTTCTGAAGAACAGTTTGCCTTTACGTTATAAGCTGGCCCATTAGTGATAAATAAATACAATTAGCTTATGCACAATGGAGATAATGATCATCAGAGTCACGTTGTACGTGGGTTTTACAGTCGAACTTTTAGTGTCCTTTGACTAGGAAGAGGTGGGTCTATCATATGACCTCTAAACTTCCATGATCTTTATGAAATGCGCTTTTATACGTGGAGGCATTTTATACTCTCTAATTTATGCATCACATACAGCATCATTTCTGGTTTCTTATGACCATATCATATAAGCTTACGAAACAACTTAAATATTTTTTGGACGCAAGAATACATCTATGATTAAAAGCGACGAAGGGTTGAAGATTTATACTTAGCTGATGGCAGACATTTTGAACATTCCTTATAATATATATTTCAGGAGACCGCAGTGTATCTTATCTATTATTCGGTACGCCTATAAAATATTAAGGTGGGCAGTACTTTTGGGGTCTTGTTTGTGCGAGGGAGAAAGGTTCCATCAAAATATTGTCGTATCTCTGAGTTACGCCATTAGCTCACGCGCACGCGCGCTCACACACATGCAAACATAATTTTTACACAAGTATATTGCTGCTTCTGCTCCTGTGAACATCCAGCCAGACCCCGATAGCTTCAGCCTCTGTGCGACACAAAAAAAAAAACAAAACCTTTCTATCGTTTCCAAACTTCGGCAAAAATCAATCCTGTAAACGTGTAAAATGAGTTCGTAATCACAAAAATGTGTTCACAGTTTACGAAACGGCAGTCGTTCAAATAAAAAAGGAAACGGAAATCATAAATACAATCGTTACTTTTAGGTGTTTTAATAAGATGTAGACTGAATCAGACGTCTAAGACGGATGAAAACTTTAGTAACTGTTCACCCCAGTCGTTTTTTGAGAAAATATTGAAAAACTTTCCTTCTATGTTTACAAATAAAGGGAAAAAACTCTTATCGCGTTGGAAGCGCATACTTGATATGTTTGCCTTCTTTTCACTGCACAACTTTCACGCGTTTGTAATCTACAACATGAATAACACACTCATGTTGTTCTACCGTTACTTAGACAAAAAGGGAATTGAGTAAGTGTCCAACAGTGTCCGTGTAATGTAGCGAGTTTAAGTCTTAATAATTACAAGTTTATTTTACCTTCCTTCCCTTGCTCACCTTGAACTGTACGGCGTGATAGCTTACATAATAACTCAAAATGAAAGTCGNTATTTTACCTTCCTTCCCTTGCTCACCTTGAACTGTACGGCGTGATAGCTTACATAATAACTCAAAATGAAAGTCGGATAAGTCAGCGGTGTGGTAGGCTCCCGCCCGCGTGCCGCAGCGAGCGAGGACTCAAACCCACGCGGCAAGGACACGGCCCGGCGGGTGACACGAGCCGGGATCAAAGCTCCAGCTAACAATAGGCGTATTAATTATGGTCGTGAGCGACGCGTGGACAAGGACAGGGCCGGCCAGTTCTCTCGTGACATCTCTGCGCCGCCTCCTCGTCATTCCGCCACTGTCCCTCAGCCTGCCAGCTGGCACCGATCCATCTATCCAGTTCGTCCCCTCTGACAGCATTCAAGGTAAAGACGCTGTGGACGGAATGCAATCATTACAACAATTCTCCGCGAGTTGTTTTTTTATCTGCTTTCCCGGCCTGATACGAACCATGCTCGTGATGTCGTTGCACGGGCAGACTACCGCGAGCCGTCGCGCTGGCTGTTTCATAGAGTAGAAAGTATGCACCACCGCGGCCCCTCGAATCCATTAGAAAGAGACAGGACAACGGCTAGCTATATTTATGGCAGCGCTACAATTTATTTAGCACATAAAACATCACAGGCACAGAATACACACACAGTACAAACCTGCAAGTTACAATTAAATCAGCACAAGCACACGAACGACACAGGTTGCCATATAAATTAAAGCAATTTTGTAGCCTACTCTAAATAATGCATCTTGTATGACATCACAACTGACATCTTGGACCCGCCATCTTGTGTCCAGCCGCAATTTTGTTTTCAACCACCATCTTGTTTCCCAATTACACAACTAAGGCATCTGCATGCCGCCTCAAGATTCGGCAGTTCGATCCCAACCTCTGCCAGATTATATTTTGAGCTCTCAGAAAATTAAATAAAAAAACAGCACCCCTAGCGGCTAACTCTATAACCATCATGGTGGCTGAGCGAAAGCGAAACCAGCGCCCCTAGCAGGCGATGAAAGATAAGTGGAAACAAGATGANTAACCATCATGGTGGCTGAGCGAAAGCGAAACCAGCGCCCCTAGCAGGCGATGAAAGATAAGTGGAAACAAGATGATGGGGTCGAACGAAGGTGTGAAATAGGATGGCACACACTAGCAGCAATAAACAACATTACAGGGACCGGTGGTGCATTCTAGTGGACGAGAGAACTACAGCATGTGGAATGCNTAACCATCATGGTGGCTGAGCGAAAGCGACACCAGCGCCCCTAGCAGGCGATGAAAGATAAGTGGAAACAAGATGACGGGGTCGAACGAAGGTGTGAAATAGGATGGCACACTCTAGCAGCAATAAACAACATTACAGGGACCGGTGGTGCATTCTAGTGGACGAGAGAACTACAGCATGTGGAATGCANCTAGCAGCAATAAACAACATTACAGGGACCGGTGGTGCATTCTAGTGGACGAGAGAACTACAGCATGTGGAATGCATGAGATATATGCTAATTTGAGTAATTGAGAAATAATATGGCGGCCAAAAACCAAATGACGGCCGGAAACAAGATGTCGGATGGAAACAAGATTGCGAACGGAAATAATATGATGGATGGAAACAAGATGGCGGGTCAAATATGGCGGCTGTGATGTCATTCAAGATGGCAGATCCAATATGGTGGCCGATATTCAGATTCTCAGCCCCCAGCCCTTATCCTCGGAGCCCCCATTTCTGTCTACTTCCATAACTTGCTTACACACGAACCCTGCGGTATCCTCGTTCTGATTGGCTATGCGCAGAAATTTTGGATTTTCCTTATCTTTCTGTGCTTCTCCTGTACTGTTTTTTGTGCGTGTGCTGTGCGTTATTGTATGGCGAGTATAATAACACCACATGTTCTCTACTTTCTGTGTGTGTGCTGTTCTCTGTGCTAAATCAATTGTAGCGTGGTCTTTGCTTGTCTACCTGCACAATGGTGCCACGAGCATACAGAAGCGATCACAGATCTACCTTGCGTCAAGCCAGAAAACTGAAGTTAAACACCTGGAGATTTTTTGTAATTATTTCTTCCCTCCTGTAGTATTATTTATATTATTTTCTTGCAAGGAAGATGAAATATGAACTTTTCGTGAAACCGTGGAAACTTTTTAGTTCACTTGTGGTCTACTCTGGTAGCTGTAAAACATAATGTTCTTTCAATGTTATTATAAGTTTTTATTGGAAGTGTTAACGTCCTCCACCCCTTTCACACTTTTATGCCAGAAAGGCTAATCAAGAATAATGGTGCAAAAACTTAACTAACTTAATTTACACATAAAAACGACATACCTTAATCGCAATTCAAACACGNAAGAATAATGGTGCAAAAACTTAACTAACTTAATTTACACATAAAAACGACATACCTTAATCGCAATTCAAACACGATTTTTTTTCTTTTTGTGAAGATAATTCATTAACTCATTGTGTAAGTAAAACCGCTGTGAATATTGTGAATTCATTGATTTATGGCCTCTTACATAGCTAATAAATCATCNACATTGTGTAAGTAAAACCGCTGTGAATATTGTGAATTCATTGATTTATGGCCTCTTACATAGCTAATAAATCATCTTCAAACAGCTATATCTTAAATTACGAGTACACTGACGTCTAATAAACTTGTATGTGGTGATAAAACATAGGAGTTTACTACAGACTTTCCACAGGTAAAACCAGAGGATCTTTGCTTCACGTCCCATAGCTACATGCAGCACGGCGAAAAAAAAAAAGTCTGCTGCAGTCAGTGGCGTGTAGTGAACTGTTGCAAGGTAAGCTAGCGTTAGCTCTGTGCTGTAACCTGTTGCTTGCTAGTCTACACTTCCGCCACTAAAATGTAGCTCGGCAGCTGACGCCACAGGACGCGTGTATGGGTTCCTTACTGCTGTTTTGTGAGTGGTCGGAATGCATTCAGTTTCCGTAGGCTGCACGGTGGTTACTGGCTCCTAATGCGTGCACCGAGAATGTACAGTAGTGAGCAAGCACCA